>CATIWR010100776.1:0-10335 GCA_949677035.1 Omphalea diandra | reverse complement strand
TATATATATATATATATATATATATATATATATATATATTCTGATAAAGTGAGAGAACATTCACATTAACTTTAGAACATGTTTAGAGAGAAAGAGAGTGCAAAACAACCTTGAAGCTAACTTACCTTTTTTCGAGAGCCTATTTGTATGTATAACTACAAAGGACATTCATCACTTTGGTAGTGTTTAGATTTCACTCCAAGCTCAATATAGGGTGTTATAGGTGTAAACTCCTTCTCTACCTTCCAACAGATCTATAATTCATTTTGAATCAGTTGGTTATTCATATCCCTTTCATCAATTTAATCGAACTGCATAGATCCTTAGTGGATTTTGTGCATTTAAAATTTTTGTTTTTCTATTGTGTTTGTTCTACAAAACCCAATAGAATACCTTATGCTTGAAAAGTTCGCCTACGTGTTAGTTAGCTTGGCCATAAAACTTAGACAGTACTTTTAGGCTCACACTATCAATGTTCGGATAGATGAACTACTATGAAAGATACTTTAGATAGAAACCTCAAGGTAGATAACTAAATGGGTGTGAGCATCATATTTTGAGCCCTAGGATGTAAGCCTAGTGATTAAAACTATTGGATTTTTTTGCCAAGTAGGCATGGGGGAAATTGCAAAGGAAAGGGTCAAAGTTTAAGGAAGCCTTAGATTAAGCCCAAACTAAGCCCAAAACCTAATAAAGCCTCAATCAAAAGTCATTCTACCACTATTTAAATAGTTGTACAACCATCTTATTTAGTTGTACAACCAACTACTTGGCTATACAACTAAGGCCGAAACTCTAATAAAAAAAAAAAGATTCAAGATCTTTGATCTTTGTTAAACACTTGGCTATACAACCAACATAGTGGTTTGCGCAACCAAACTTTAGGTTTTACAAATAACTTTGAAACCCTAATTCCTAGCTCTTATTTGTAGTGGAATGAGAACAAGGTGCACCTAGAGCCATCCTATCTCAGTTGCATCCCTTTCCCTCTTTAAATACCCCTCATTTGTAAAAGAGAGAAGCTTAATGTTACTCTGCTAAAATCCCTACTTAAATTACTAATGCATGGAAATCAAACACCTCACCTATTAACGCAAAGATCTAAGGTAGTTTTAAGAAACCTGTCACTAGAACTTGCGTATTCACCTTGTATTTTAGGGATTAATTATAATATAGTGCCTCTTAAGGAAAAATAACAAAAAAAGGTATCCTAGTTCTTCCCATAATCCCTGTTTGATATGAATGAGGTTGGCTTGAATCCTTACTCATATGTTGAACACAAGTCCTAAGCTTTAATTTAAAGATCAAAACAAGATAAATCTTTAAATCCCAAGTAGATTTCTAGAAAAATTATTTTCTAGCAACCTAAATTATAAGATTTAAGTTGTGTTAATCTCAACCCTAAATTAACTAAGTAATTTAAGATATAGAATAGACAAGTTTGTGAAATTATTAAGTATTCACTCAATATTTTCACTAAGTCCTTTCAAGAACTTAAGAAGAGCATTAATCTCATAAATAGCTTTAAGCCAAAGGAATAATGTTCTATCATTGATGGCTAAATATGGGGCTATATATAGCCTTACAATTGTTCAAGAAAACCCTCATATATTCTTGAAGAATTTGGTTTATAATGCTTAGTTGAATTCAAGTTTTATAATCCAATAAGGAAAAGACAATCCTAAATTAAACAGGAAAACTAAAAGAAACATTATGATTTGCTAACAAGATTAGAATTAGATCTTTTCCTAACTAGTGAATTATAAAGGAAGCTCCATACATAAATAAACAACTAAAAATCCTAAATACATATGGTGTGTTTGGCTAAAGAGGAAATCTTTAAGAGATTAGGAAAATCTTGCCAACTAAGCATAATTTTATAAGATCCTTAACTTTATGACCTTGCTTTCTTACTTAAATGAATTAGGTTTCCAAATTAGTGCCTTGGCCAAATGCTAAAGGGTTTAGGGCCTCTTTACATGTGGAGCTTCATTGGATCAAGTTAAGTGCTTCTTTTGAAGAGTCGAAGCTTTATCTCTAAGTAATTGGCTTCAAGCACCCTTTGCTCTTCTTTCGGCTAATCCAATTCTACCTCCTTGTTGCATGAATGCTCCAATTGCCTCCTTGAACTTCTTTAGCCTTCCTTCTGTGATTGGGCTTTAAAGTTGAAGTTGATCTTTAACAAGCTTACCTTGGCCATTTGCATCACTCTCTTTCTTCCCCTTTTTTCTTCTTTTTCAAGGTTGTACAAACCATTATTTGGTCTGTATAGCCCTCTTTGATTAAGGAGAATTTATGAAACTCTTATTCTTTTCCATTTGATTCTTTCTTTCTCTAAGGTCTCTTATGGATGTCTTGTGAGATCCATTGATAGAATAAGGGTAGGTTTTATAACCTATGACTCATATTCATTCAAATAATATAGCAATGATTAAGTTATAGGTTATATTTTATGATTTTCATATTTCAAACTTCTTCTTATGTAGGTTTCATGTTCTCTCATAAGTAATAATTTATGTTTTGATACCATTTACTCTAAAGACAAATTGGACTAACTAATAATAAAGTTAAAATGATAAAATGTGAACTAAAGATGCCTGAAGGCTGGTCCTTAAATCCATACAGTTTAAGGGTGCTTAACCTCTTCCCTAAGTTGTATCCAATTTCTAAACCCAACCTCTGATGAGGTGAAGATGAATTAGTCCTTTTAAATAACTTAGGTATACTCAAAATTTGTCATTGTCCAAATTCTTGTCCCAACCAAAGTCAAGTGACGACTCCATATTTGACCTAGGGATTGTACTAATGTATTGTCCCGCTTTAGTCCCTTATTAAACACTAATTGAGAAAAAAGGGCTAATATCTTGCGTGAGGCCTCAAGGATCCTTTGTTGATCTAAATCATGTGCCATGACTAAGGGTTACTATCAATGTATGACCTTCATCCTCTTGATTCTCTAATGATAGATAAAAGGTAAAAGTCATAAGTAAGATTTCACTAGTTCAAGTGCACCTCCAAAATTTGATGTCACTTAGAATTGGCAATTCAACTTTATCAGTTGGATAACAAACATCAATTAAGGTAGGCATTAAAAGCTCAAATATTAACTTATTTTATGGTAGAATTAATAAGGCCAAAACTAGAGAAAGACATAATTTCTAATAAACAAAAATATAAGTTGTTTGTTAATGGTGCCTTTAGAGTAAATGAAGCAGGGATTGGCATAATTCTAAAAGGTTAGGGTCAAATCACTAATAGGTATGCTTTGTGATTAAAATTTCAAGCTACTAACAATGATACAAAGTATGAAGCCGTAATAACCGAGCTACAGTTAGCATAAGAGGTCTAGATATAACACATTTTTATACACAATGACTCCTAATTAATGATTTAGTAGTTATTAGGCAACTATGCTATCAAAGACCTACCATGCTTAAGTATGTGGATCATGTTAAGCACTCACTAGCCAATATTGATATGAATGGAGGAAGGTAAAGTCTAGAGTAAATTTCCTAAATTGATAATGAAGATGCAGATTCACTAGCTAACCTAGCCACCTCCCGTTGGACCTCTTTACCTAACGGAAGGGATCCACTTAACATCCCTCAAATAGCCTAAGCTATAGTTTTTACTGAATAAGAAAATTAGATGGGCTATCTTATCAAGTATTTAAAGTACGAGCAACTTCCTACAAATGTTAAGGAAACTTATTAGCAAAGTCACCAATTATTTAATATAAGATGGTGTATTACACAAATGGTTTTATAGTTAGCCCTAGCTCAAGTGTGTTTTGCTGAAGGATAGAAATATGTTTCACGAGAGATCTATAAAGGCATTTGGAGAGCCCATGAAGCTATTACTAGCTTAGCTTAAAAGGCAGTTATGTCTGGCTATTTCTAGCCCTCCATGTTTAAAGATGCAAAGTAAATAACATAAAAGTGTTATGCTTGCAAAAAATATAGCTTGATCCCTTGATAATCCTCAACCAACTAGTAGCCCATTAGTTTGGCTTGGTTGTTCTCTTAATGGAGTATTGATATCCTCAACCAATTTCCACAAATGCGCAAATAGAAAAAAATTTATCATGGTAGCCATTAATCACTTTTCCAAATATCCCAATGTTGAAGCCCTTGTCATTATCACCTCAATCAAAATACTTGGCTTTTTTAATAGCATATAATTTATCAATTTAGCATTCTAATGATGCTCATCACTAACTATAGTAAATAGTTTGACTATTAGAAATTCATGCCTTATTATGTTGACCTAGCCATCAATCTTAGGTTTACCTTGCTAGTACACCCTTAGAGGAATGGGATGACTGAAGTAAACAACAAAATCATCTTACAAGGACTTAAGAAATAGTTGAAAGATGCTAGTCAGACATGGGCAAATCAACTTAATCTCATCTTATAAGCCTTTTGCACGACCCTAAGAATTACAATAGGATTGACACCATTCTCATTGGTTTACAGGACAAAGGGATTCATCCTTATAAAAATTAGCCTCCCTTCTTATTGAGTGCTTTACTATGATCACAAACAACATGAAGTCAAACTCTGCCTTTATCTTGTCTTCTTTATAGAGAAGTATGAAAATGTTGCCATCTGAATTACTACATACCTATAAAAGGTAGTTCGACCCCATAACAAAAGGGTAAAGCACCAAACTCTCAAAGTTTGTGACTTAGCCTTAAAAATAGCCAATATAACCAAAGGTGAGGTAGATGTTGGCAAGCTCAATGCAAATGAAGAAAGTCCTTGTAAAGTTATTAAAGTAACAAGACCTGTAACTTGCAAATTAGAAGTTATAGATGGCAAACTCATTCCTCAAACATGAAGCATAGATACTTTTAAGAAGTACTTTATCTGATAAATAGCCTTGTTATTTCTTACTATAATAAGGCTTGAACATAATCTTAGCCTTTGTACTTCTCTCATTAAATAAATCTAAAGGGTCTTTATCCTTTTCTCTCACTTTTGAGTTATTATTTAATTAAGTACATATCGATTAAGCATATGCCAAACTCATGAGCCTCATAAATCATGAAAGGTTCTTCACCTTCCCCTTCCTAAGTTATTATTAGTTCGTATTGCTAAAACATGCACTAAGAAAATTTACCTCGTATATCATGAAGGCTGCTAAGTCTATGGCTAAGGTATGCCTTTAAACATGAAACTCATGAGTACATACTTTATGATCCAATCATGCTTAAATATAACCAACCGACATCGCCAGCTTAACATCTTATCACTAACTCAAGTTTAATAATTTAATAAGCTTGATATCTTACTATTCCTAAATTCAATTACTTAGTGGGCTTAGTATTTTGATATTTTTAGTTCAATAAGCTCGACATTTTAGAATATATTCCATTATTAACTCAATCATTTTAGTTTATCTTTTAAAGTTTAGTATTTTTCACACAATCAAGAAAAAAGAGAGCATATAAGGAAGATAAAGATAAAGATGTACTCAAAGAAAATGAGGAAAAGTTATTCTATTATTTAGAAAATTCTTACAAAGTAGGATAAACTTGAGGTTATAATTAGCATACATATGCTCCCTTGCCTCATCCTTAACCTTTTCCTTTTCCTTACTAGGGAGGATATTTGATGCATAATCAAAGTCTAGGTTAGGATGTGCCTTGCTTAACTCGTGCCTTATCTTGGCATCATATTTAAAGTAGATTATGACCATTTCTTTATTTGCCAAAGCCTAACATCTTACTCCTTTTCCATAGATCCACCTTATGCTCTAGCTTAGCTACTTTATTAGTTAGTTTTTCCTCATGGTTAGCCAACTTGACATTTTACATACTCAACCTTTTGTGCTTCTTGAGCTTTACTGAAGGGTTTTTCCCCTTTTACCACTTGGTTTAAGGTATCCTGGTGATCCTTCATTCACATGACTAACTCTTCGTATGCCTTAATGAGCTTGCCTTCTAGCTTAACTGTATTCTTTATCTCTTTCTCTATAAACTTTAGGTGTTGGCTTAAAAGTGCTTCAACTATTGTCATCTGCATAAGTATGCCCCAAGTTAGAAAACAAATCCTTTTTATTTTTAAAGTAACTCAAATATCTTACCTTGAGACTGAACATCTTAGCTTGTTTTGCTAGCTACTTGTCCATTAGCTACTTAAGCTTTTCCTCATCCTTAGGAGGGACACAAATCCTTTCTTAGATCTTGCTTATCATTGAAGGCGCAAGGAACATTGTTCCTAGTATCTACCTTTTAGAAAGCCCCAAAGCTCTAAACATCTATTGGATTTCCTTGAAACCATAAAAAGTTCATCTTATGAGTCTACATGTACCATTTCCAACTAGGCCCTTTTGGTGGGAGGTAGCTCATCCTCTTTTTTTGGTACCTCTACTAGCTCAATAAGGACGGGAAACTCAAGCTTCTTTAGGACATGAGGCTCAATCACTTTTAATTAATTTTATACTCTCTTACACCTAATGATCATCTTAATATAAGTATTTTAGGATCTAAACCCCTTTGTTTAGTGTGAGCTATTTTTACCTAACCATTTCCTCCTTAATAACCCTAAACTCTATCTCTATAAAATACAAAGGCATTAATATATATTAATATATAGATTATAGTCTGAGTTATTACAAAATACTAAATAGTTGTCTCATCGACTAATATTTCTCTATTAGCTTGAAAAGGTTTATATGGTTCGTTATGTCAGCTCAAAGCCTTTTCACTTACTCCTTGTCTTCATCTAACACCACAATGGACACTTCTCAGTCTTCTTTGCTCAACCACTTTATGGGGAAGCTTATGCCTTCATTGTAAGACACAATGAAGAATTTGAACTTCCACTTTTTTATTGAAAAAGGATAATAGCTAAAAAGACCCATGCTGAGATTGGCTTATCACATGGTTGTGGTCTTCTCTTGTTTAGTGCATGATAGAGTATGCTTATTTCATCACATCGATGACAATTTCAAGCTCTTTCTCCCAAGTCATTAGATAGGTACCTAACTACAGTCTTATCCTATTCAGTGTTATTTATGTTATATAAAGTCTAAAAGCCGCTAGTATGAAGGGTGACATAGGGAACATAATCCTTGCCTTCAAATTCTCTTCATAACACATTAGTTGGTTTAGGCCTAACTTTGAGCTTGCTCTCATTCTCTCCTTGAACACTAATAGCTTTTACTCCATCGAAATGTTGTATTTCAGGCAAATTTTTTCTAATTTTGCCCTGGTTAATCTATTCTTCTCCTATGCAACTCAAGGGTTACTTCACCTCACTTTTAGTGGCCCGAGAGGTGGTTTTACCCTCACCAGCTTGGTATAGTTTGCTTAGTCTTGCCATAATTTTACATTCAAGAAATAATCCTCCTTTGATTCATTCTTTTCCTCCTTATCACTAGGTAATTCATCTCCTTCAACTTTCTCCTTTATCTCCTCTACCCCCCTTTTCTTTCACTTATAGTGTCTCACCCTATGCCTCTTTAACTTCCTCAACTTTTTCTTCAAATTTCTCCCTTTCCATTATAGCCTTTACCTTTAGGCTTTGCAACAGTGATGCCTTCATTAATATTATAAAAGAGTGAAAAGGAGAAAATGGACGTGGTACTTGTGGCAATAACCTTCTCCAAGTTTATCATTATAACAAACTTCAGTAGTTGAAATATTTGACACAAGAAAAAGCAAATGAAGTTTTTATATTTTCTCTTCCTCTATTTATATAAAGAAGTAAAAAAAATGACCTATCTAGATTAATTGACACCTTTATCAAATGGTCATGATCTCTTTGACTAATGATAACTGCACGAGATATGTTAATCATGTGCCACGTGGTAGTAAAATTGATGAAACATCATAATTTTGAACTTTGAATTTCTCTTTATTAGAGCTCAAAGATATAAATGGATCGATCTATCTATTTATCTACCACCTAACTCATCCCATTTTATGTTGGTAGCTTAATTATTTTCTTTTGAATGCTCTATGAGATGTAAACATGTTATACCCATATGATATTACCATAGACCCATATGTAAACATACTCGGATAAAGAAGGGGTACATATGATATTACCATAAGCTAGACCTACTTCTCATTAAGGCCTAGTTTCACATCATGGACCAAGCCTAAACCCACTTTTTATAAAGGTCTAGTTTCACATAATGGACCAAGCCTACTCAACCTATCATAAGCCTAGCTCGATCTAGATTGGGCTTTTAGTTTAATGGCTTGCTTGACTTTGCCCATATACATGGCTCTTCAACCCATCCTTAACTGTCATCTTCAGAAGCATCTTCCTCTTTAAAAAGCACTATCATTTTAAGAAAGTGTCACATAAGAAAGAAAGTATCATCCAATGTAAGAAGTATTCTTAATAGTCCAATTGAGTTGTTATATAAAAAGCCCTCAACCTAGTACTTCATTCATTCTATCACATATATTGTTACTCTCATAATAGCAATCATTGACTAACGCATCAGAGTAAACTTCTGACATAGGGTTTGGACTCCCTTCTCACTTTGATATGAACAAGGTTGATTTGATTCCTTACTCGTATGCTTAAGAATAAGTTGCCTGAATATATCAAAACTTGTTCTTAGCAACCTAAACTATAAAGATTTAAAGTGTGTTAATTCAAATGATAAATCAATTAAGCCAATTTAAGATTAAAATTAATAAATTTATGAAATTATAAAGCCTTCACTTAATAATCTCACCAAGTCCTTTCAATAATCTCACTAATTCCTTTCAATAATCTCACTAATTCCTTTCAAGAACTCAAAAAGAGAAATATCTCTCACAAAAGTTTATAGCCAAAAGAATAATTCATTAACTCCTTAAGCTTGGTCAAACGGTTGGCTTTATATAGCCTTTCTAATGCTTAAGAAATAAGAAAAAAAAACCCTAAAATTATAAGTAAGATTCAACCATAAAGAGTTGGCCACCTAAAAACATGCAAAAATTATCAATCCTAATGAAATAAATAAGAAAAGAAAGCCTTGAGATTGGTCCATATGGTATTTAACCATCACATGGAAAGATCTTACAAGAATCTTTCTTAAGTTGCTTACAAGCATAATAGACTAACAAAATATCCTGAAGATACTAGGAAAATCTAATAAGACCAATAAGAAAGAGGTTGGATGAGTTTAGGAAGATAATGACAGCTAAGCAAAATATTTAAAGATCTTAAACTTTGACTTAGATTGACTTTGTCGACCTTATCCTTAACCTTTGACCTTATCTTGGATGCCCCCTATGATGTTTCCATAACTAAAATTCATCCACCCCATGAAGAATAAACTTATTTCACATAGGCTTTAGTATATGGTCTAATTTAGCCCAAAATAGACAAGTAGAAAGCCTCTTTTCTTCTTGTAAATTCTTGGTCCATCTATTTTCTCCTTAGGTAGCTCATTAAGTTGTTGTTTAACCCTAAATTGATTGGTCAAGGATGGTAACGCAACCGAAGAGGAGGGTGAATTGGGTTGAAAACAAAAACAATAATAAAAATAATAGAAGCCACACACACAACTCAACACAAAGATTTTATAGTGGTTTGACAACATGCCTACTTCACTCACCAAGCTTTTACTTAGGCCTTTTTGTAACGATCGTATTCATATTTGCTCTGATACCAATAACTGTAACAACCATATTCATTTACATAACTCATATCATTCATGTCCAAAATACATATGCATATATGTTTTATCCCTCCTACACACAATCCAACATGTGTTTGATGTACATATATGTATATGACACAAGGAGAGAGAGAGTTGGGATTCAGCCGACGAACTGTGGTCCATATGTCTCAATGTAAAACTCAAAGCACCAAAGTGTCCAATTCCTATTCTTCAGTATCTGAAAAAAATTTGCAATTTGGTGAGTTGCGACTCAGTGAATAAAAATAATAATCAAATTCTCATGGCATAATCCATAATCAAATATCATCAAGATACATTGCAAGTATAACAATTGACTATGCAAATGCAAATGCAAATGTAATAGCTTTATTTTTGTCGTGACCGAGCAAGGCAAACATTGCTCCCGAGATATTCATGTGATTCATGTAACATATGATTTGGGACCTATTGGTCCATCTTCCTGTAATTCATTTGACATATGATTTGGGACCTATTGGTCCATCTTCTTGTGATTCATTTGACATATGTTTTAGGACCTATTAGTCCATCTTCCTGTGATTTGCAAGTGTTTGACAAGTCGGTCACAATGCCCCTTTTAGTTCCATATGCAAGTGCTTATTCACAAATGATATGCCAAGTAATCGTTAAGAGCATTTAATTCTCACTTGGCCTGTATTTCCATGTAACATGTAACAATTCAAT
>CATIWR010100737.1:0-21989 GCA_949677035.1 Omphalea diandra | reverse complement strand
CCATTTTTTTTTTGAAATATATATTTTTGAGTTATATATATATATATATATATATATATATATATATATATATATATATATATATATATATATATATATATATTGATGATGAATGATGAAAATATCTTCTTTCTTTTTTATATTATTTTATTTAATTTTTCTATTAATACTGTATAACTTTTATTTAGTTTTTAAGTTTTGTTTTTCTCATTATTTTGGCTTTAAATTTATTTTTTGTTTACTTGTCAATAAAAATCATATTTATTAAAAAGTTTATTTTTATGTATTCTAAGAAATTTTAATTGTTTATAACTTTACATAATTTATTTATATGAATATAAAATTTAAAAAATTAACTTATTTACATTTTTAATAATTATTTTGATTACGTATAAATGCGTAGAATAGAAGCTAGTATATATTAAAATGGCTAATTAGAGAAAAAAATTTTTAGATATAAAAAGTATATAACTTTTTTAAATTAATAATAATAACCTTAAGTTATAAATTTTAATTGGATGAGCAATATTTCTTTATAAAATAAATTATTAGTTCAAATTTTAAAATTTATAATTATTTAAAATTATTGAAATACTGGATAAAGATATTTAATTTTATATTTTATATTGCTGTCTATACAATGAAGAAGTTCAAAGCCAAAGTTTAGTAGATGTGCAAAAAAGACATCAAGAAGGATTTATATCTTGGTTTAAGCAATATGTAAGTTCTTTCCTTAAGTTAACATGGGCACTAAACCTTGTTTATTATATTTACATTTTTAGCTTTTTTTTTTTTTTAGGTTGGACAATTATGTGCCAAAAATTTAATTATGCCAGCTCATAATTCATATGTTTTGGGTTTAGGTTCTAATATATGAATTGCTAGGTATAGTGGTATAATTGTGAATGGGGTTAGGTTTCATACCATTGAGCGTGATATTATTGTCAAACTCAAAATAGTGGTATTGTAGTTGAAGGAGAGCATAATTTGGAAGAAATTGATTTTTATGGTGTAATAACAGATATCATTGAACTTCAGTATGTTCATGGAAATCAAATTTATCTATTTAGTTATGATAGGTGGGATGTTGGCGATAAGAGAAATGGGATAAAAACACATGGTCAATCACATAGTGTTAATGTGAAGCTAAAATGGTACAAAGATGATCCTTTTGTGCTGGTAACCCAGGCAGAATAGGTTTTTTACATCAATGACTTGAAAAGGGTGGGTAATTGGAGAATTGTGCAAATGACATATTCTAGAAATGTGTATGATGTTCTGGAGAAGGAAGAACTAGATAATGAAGAATCAATATTGAATGATGAGCCTTACCAACAATTTGAGGCAAATGATATTCAATAGGTTGAGCAAGTTGATGGTTAAACTTTTGAATCATTGCACCAAAGAGATATATTGCCAAATCAAATTGAAGCTACTATTGTACTGGAAATGCAAAGATCAAATCTAACAAAATCTACTTCGACTAATGATTCTAGTGATAAAGATGATGATACATTGATTGATTATTGTGAAATTGATTATGATGAAATGAGATTATATGATGCCGATAAAGAAGAAGAAGAAGAAGATGATGGCTACTAATATAATTTTTTGTCTCCCAAAGTGAGTGGATTATATTATTTTAATATAACTTGATTTACCATGTATTCATTACATGCACATTATATATTTTTGTGTCTTTAGGAATATTACCAAATTTGAAGGGGCAATCGAAACTCATGACCATGTTGTTGATCTAGAATTTGTCATGTCAAGCTTCAAATTTTAGTTGGTTTTGCTCGATTTCAGTTGATTTTAGTTTATCTATAATATGGCTATTGATTTTAGTTGAATTTGTGTTATTAGAATTTCGAAATTTGAAATATGCGAGATGTAGGTCTTTGGCTATTGTGATATAGATCTTGGGACCATGTTGTTGATATAGAATTTGTTATATCAAGCTTAAAATATTGATTGTAATATATTTTAGTTGATCTAGAATTTGGTTATTGATTTTAATTGATTTTAATTAAATTTGTTTGATTGATTTACTTGAATTTGTGATATCAAAATTTGAAATTATTGAAATATGGAAGGATGAGGTAGCTCTTTTTACTTTTTGTGTCAAACTTTTCAAGTAAGAGCTTCTCCAATGTAGAATAGATTATTCTAAGTGTTTGACTCCATTATAATCATGATTGTAATCAATCTTAAAATTTAACCGAAGTATAAAATCTAAGATCAAATTGTCATTAGTCTTACTAGTTGCTCATGATTGTAATCAATCTTAAAATTTGACTTAAGTATAAAATCTAAGATCAAATTGTCATTAGTCTTATTCATACAATACATATATTTTATCATAGACTGTGTTAATGTTACGAATTCAGGGAAATAAAGGGTGACATGGATTTGGTTGATTCACCGGTCTTGCAAGTGAATATTCAAGTGGCTGACAGTGTTAGAGTTTACGAGAACTTGAGTTGCTTTGGCTTTAGAGTGAATGCTCAAAATGATTTGTTTGATACCTTAAATCAGATTCATATGCATAATCACATGTCAAATGGTGATTGTATCCTACTTTAACATCTAAAAATTTTTTACATTGACCCAATTCTTTTTGTATATTCTTCAACTAAATATTTTGAGACTTTTTAGCTATATAATTGCAAAAAAAAAAAAAAAAAAAAACTTGCTTCTTGATATGTGAATTGCAAATACTATTTTGCCACTGTTTCTATATCATATAGATTTATAATGAAATCTCAAACAAGAATATATTAAAATATGTTATCTAAAATAATAAAAATAAATTTAATTTAAAATAATAATTGGTGAAAATTATTATTTTAAGTTATTAAAATTACATATTTATAAATAAATTTAATTTAAATTTTTAGCAAAACCTAAAACCTATAAAATTTATTTATAAATTTGTAAAATTTTGGGAAATTTGTATTATTAAGGCATAAAACCTAATTGAATTCTTGGCTTTAACCTGAAAATTATGTAATGTCTTCTCAACACAATATTGTTAATTTTTTCATCTATTTAAATCTAAATTTTAGTTAAAAAATAAAAAAATTATTTCAAAATTTTTTATATTTGATAAAATGTGCCAATTGAAATATAAAATTTGAAACAAATAGCCTCAAATTGGAGCTTTCCACTAAAAGAAAAATTACAAAAAAAAAAAAAATAAATCAAGGCCTAAACAATGGAATTTGACCAAAAAGTGACGACCATCACTATCGAAGGCAGTTAGTTTTGACTGTTGGGCCATTTCCAATTGAATCATAGTCTTTTTGGTTCAAAATCCAAACCGCTTCGAAGTTTTGCCTTTCCAAATGCTATTATGCCACTGCTCCCATATCATATTCTTCATTGCACCTAAGACTTATAACTAAATCTTAAATAATAAAATAAATATAATTTAAAATAATAATTAATTTAAATTATTAAATACATATTTATAAATAAAGTTAATTTAAAATAATAATTAATTAATCTTAATTCAGTTAGGACTGATTATATCTAATATATAATTAAACTAATTTGATTATAAAAATAAATTTAACTTGATGAATTGTTTTTTGACCTCAGTTTTTCTAAAAAATAGATTTTAAATAATATAATTGATATTCATATAAAATGATATTTGATATTATTGGGCAAATTTCGTTAGAAACTTACATAATATTGACCATCATATTTGTATGAACATTTTCTTAGTAGAAAACACAAAGTAGAGGAATTTTATTAAATTTATTTTGTAGTATATTATTTTTTATTACTATTGTTTCTTTTTCTTTATAAAGAAAAGTTCTATTTATAGTATTATTGAACTAACATTTTAATGATTGAGTGCTTAACTTGTAATACATAAAATTAGAGATGTAGAATGTCATTTGTCTTATTATTATAAATGTGTACTAATGTCTAATAATTATAAAGGAAAAGAAAGAAATCTCTCTCTAGTCATATTGATCAGTGAGATTTTATTCACTTACTCATCCATTATATATATGTTACTAATCGCTATGCACCTCTCCACTACACCAACCCATTTCCTATTCTCTTATCTTCTTTAATCAAACACTACATACCAATCAACTATCTAGTAGTTCTTTTCATTGATATTTCTTATGAGTTTAGCTTGTTGTTCTCTTTCTTGAGGAATTAAAACTCTTTTCTTTTTTCTAATAGATAAATGCATACATATATACCAAAAATGAGGCTTTTGTCTAGGAAAGCCACGTGCAACACTCACGGCCCAAATTCTTCTTACTTCTTAGGATGGCTAAAATATGAGAAGAGTCCATACTTCTTGTTTCCTGTTGACAAAGTAAACAAGCCTACACATCTCCTTATTATTATTAAATATTGAATATTATTATGATCATCCCCTATAATCAACTCCATTCACCACGTCTCTTTATCTTTATCTGTTCCTTTATCAAACCATATAAGATAAAAGAAACAACAAATTACAACTCTTATCAGTAGTCTTTCATTATCTCTCAAATCCAAAACTCAAACTTAGTTATTACAATTTACTCTATAAATCACTCTCTGCAATGTCCCTTGATACCCATATCGGAATTTTCCCTTTCACAACATTCTTTGCCCATATGACAAATTTTCTAGGAAGAATTTTATTAAATATTTTTGTACAAAATTTCTAATTATCTTTTCCTAATTTTATAATTCCTTTAATCCTAAAAAAAATTTGTAATTCCCTCTAATTATAACTTTTTATTCCCTCTATCTATGGATTTTATTTTCCCTCCACTTTTTTTTTCCTTAATTCTTATCTTTCCTAGTCTTTTATCTCACCCACATTCTCCTAACAATTAGGGTAGTAAACACATTTATAGTTAACCCTATTGCAGCAACAATCACGTTTAGTTTAGTTTCTCTTCAAGATTTACAACAGAGATGCTTCTTTAATATTCGCTGTGATCTCAGGTGCAAATTGACTTATTTCTCAATCAATTCTCTTTTGGTTTTCTTCTTATTTAAGTTTCTTAATCAACTTTTATTCTGGTCACTGTAACAATCGAGGGTGATTAGTGCACTTTCTTTTCTTTTCTAGGCATTTTCATTCTTGTTGTTTAAGATTCTTGTTATTGCAATTTGTTTTGATCTCCTGTGGGTGATTACAATGCAATAATATGATTACTGCAATTTTTGTTTAGTTAGGAAATCAACATGTACAAGTTTTGTTGGTCTTACAACTCCATAGCCAATTTCTACACCATTTCACCATCCCACATAGGCCCTCTGACATTATTGAAAATTTGTTATGGTTTTAAATCATATTATTTGTTGGACTAGGTTGGTCAAACCTATGTCAAAGACCTCTTTTGATCTTGATAATGAAGATTGATAAGTACTAATGTTTTGTTTAAGTGTTATTTTTGCAGTTTATAAGATAAGGTTTCATTGAAAGGTTGATGAAAGTTTGAATCTCTAACATTAAGGAAGACATTTAAATTCACAGTTAGGATCCTATAATTTGTGATCATGACCTTGCAATAAGGATGGATGAAGTTAGGCTAGAAACATTTGCAGAGAAAATTACAACCGCGATCCAGGTAAGGGAAACTTGAAAGACACACAAAAAGATTCGTGGTGGTATTTGCATCCAAATTCGAGATAACGAAATTCATAACTGAAAGGAGGGAACACAGTCTGCAACCATATCATGCTAAGTGTCCAAGGCAATCGTTGGAATATCAAAATTCATAAGGGCAAAGCACCTGTTGCGATCGTGACCCAAAAGAGTGCTTTCACCTCATTAAATAAAAGGATTTGCGATCCCAGTCATGCCAAGAAGAATATCAATTGCGATTATGACTTTTGGTTGGTTAGTCAAACACAACGGTTATATTTCTTAGAGCACCAATAGGAGAAGGACACGTGGACTAGCCACTAGACACAAAACGGGGTTCCCTACCATGATTTAAGTGATTCCAATGCAAATTAGAAAATTACGATCACGAAATGCTAGTCACAATTGTGACTTCAGTCTGATAGACATTTAATGGAAAATCTGCCTAGCTTACCATAGAGATTTAAGCATTGTTTGTGAGTAACGTCTCTTTGGTGGTTGTTGCCTATAAATACTCCACCAAACAGACATGAGTTCAAGAGAATTTTATTTATTAAAGCGAAACTCTTACAAATTTGCTTCATAACTTTTTATTTTGATTGTGAGTTCTTGATTGTTTGGTGTAAGTATTAAATACCATTGTAATTAGATTGAAAGTTGACCTAACTACTAAAACTCTTGTAATAGGTTAAAGTGTGAGCCTGTGTAAAAACTTGAGTGAAGTTTTGTGTCAGCCTAAAAACACAAATTATAAGGGTTGTGTGTGAGCCATAAAACACATTGTACAAGTTTGGTGTGAGCTTAGAAATACCATTTTAAGTTGAGTGAAATAATTAGTTGTGAAAAATTGGGGAGTGGATGTAGGGTTGTTAACACTCGAACCACTATAAATACCTTATGTTATTTCTTTTTACTCTTTCTCAATCCTCTAAACACCTCACCTTCATTTTAAATTTTTAATCTCCGACCAATTCAAGCCCCTTCTTAGTGCACTAGGACCAACAAGTGGTATCAGAGCTTCTTCTCATTTTAAAACTTAATTGCGTGAGAAAAGATCATGGCATAAGAAGGAATTCACACCCATCTCAAGCCATATTTTGATGGATTCGACTATGCTCATTGGAAGTATTGGATGAAATTTACTTGGACAACGATGTGGTGGATCTTTGGGACATCGTAGCTAAAGAGTGGAAGCCACCTACTAAGGTGGTGGATGGAAGTGAAAAATTGATCCCAAGAGAAGAATGGATTGAAGCTCATAGGAGATCCAATGAAAAAAATAAGAGAGCTATGTCAATCCTTCTTAGTTCTTTATCAAGAGAAGAAATGTAAAAGGGTCTAACATTGCCTCACAACACATGGGATATGGAAGGCCTTGGAAAACTACCATGAATGCACTACTTTGGTGAAGTCCAGCAGGTTAGAAATGCATGTGACTGAATGAGAGCTATTTATGATGAATGAGAATGAAAACATCATGGATATGATGAATAGACTCCTTTCAATTGTCACAAACATGAAAAAATTTAGAAGGATTCTCACAAATCATGAGGTAAACTAAAAAATCCTTAAATATTTACCTCTTGAGAAGTTTGATGCCAGGGTTTGTAGCATCCAGGAGTCAAATTCAGAGATTGGAATGGTGCAAATCGATGTTCTCATAGACAAGAATTTGACTTATGAGCTAGTTTTAAATAAGGATGAAAAAATGAAGAAGATGAGAAGGCAAAGAGACAAATTAGAAAAACAAAAAAAACAAACCTTAGCTCTCAAATCTTCATCAAAAGAAAAGGAACCAGTGGTTTCTTTTAGTGAGGAAGATAGTGACAATGAGGAAAAAGAGTTGGCTATGCTTTTAAAAAGAATAAAAGAGCTAATAAGGAGAATAAAAGAAAGAAGAAGCTTTAAGAAAGTAGCTTCAAACCTCAAACATAGAATGAGAGAGGTTACATGTTATGAATATGGCAGACAAGGCCACATCAAGTATGACTGGGCCAAATTAAAGAAAAACAAGAAAAGGGACAAGGAAAAGAGGAATAGCTTTAAAACAACTTGGGATGACAACTTAAGTGAAGAGGATGAAGAAGAGGAAGTTGTAAACTCATGCTTCATGGCACAAGATGATTCTTCAAATAAGGTAAGTTATTCACTTCATTCTTATGAAGAATATGATGAGTTAGATGGTGTAAATGATGAGCTTTTAGAAGCTCTCACTTTAAAATGTGACAAATATAAGTCACAAATGAAATCTTACAAGCAAAAATGCTCCAAATTGGAGAATGAATTTGAATCCTTAAACAATCTTAAAAGTGAATTGAGGACTTCAAATGAAGAACTCAAAAAATCAGTTGAGAGTCTTTCTAGCATCTTCTTCCCTAAACTCTTTGAGAAAGGAGAATGATTCTTTAACGGGTGAAGTAATATAACTTAGAAATTCCATATCTAAGTTTCATAAGGGAAAGAAAGCTTTGGATACACTTATTGTATCTCAAAGACCTCTTTTGGTTAGACATGGTCTAGGCTTTAATGGAGCATCTTCATCTATATCTTCACTCACAACCTTCATTAGAACCTCAATAACTCAAACATCTAGTATTGAGTTAGTTGGTAAGAAAAGTGCTCAAAATATTGGGCCACTATTGCCCAAGGGCAAAGTAAGGCATTTGAAGGCTCAAAACCATCCCAAAGAAGGCTAATCATGCATATATTAACACTAGGAAACATACTCATCCCCTATAAACAAAAAATTCTCTTCTATACCCATCCATTCATGCTCATGCTTACACTCACATCATCATGGTATGAGAAATACCCCTACTCATACCAAAGCTATATATAGGAGGAAGACTTATAAGTCTAAACTTTAATGTCACTATTGCATGAAGTTTGGTCATATCAATATTCATTATTACATTAGAAAGACTCATCTCAAATTAGAGGATCTTTCTAGGCCTAACCCCCTAGGACCCAAGTATGCTTGGGTACCAAAACAAAAATGATTTATTTGTGTTGTGTAGGATTGTTTGGTAGCCACCAATAAAGTAAATGATTGGCATGTAGATAATGGATCCCTAAACACATGATGGGCAATAAGAAGCTATTCATGGCCTTAAAAGAGAGGGACGGTGGCAATGTAACTTTTGGAAATAATGCTAAGGGTAAAATAATTAGCATTGACACTATTGGTAAGAATAGGAGTTCTCTCATTGATGATGTTTTACTTGTAGATGGTTTACTACATAATTTGCTTAGTGTAAGTCAATTATATGATAAGGGCAATAAAGTCACCTTTGACCCCTAGAGAATGCAGAGTTACCATTTTGGTGGATAAAAAGGTAGTCTTTAAGTGTGAAAGGAAAGATAATAGCTACTAAATTGACTTAAACAATTTAGCTAATCAATCTTTCAAATGTCTCGTGTCACTTAGCAATGAAGCTTGGCTTTGGCATAAAAGACTTCAACATGGTAATATGGAGCTCATAAAAAGCTTATAAAAAAGAAAGCTAGTGGAAGGCCTTTGCAAGCTAAAGTTTTATAAAGAAAAGACATGTGGACCATGCCAAATGGGAAAGCAACATCAATCCTCTTTCAAAGCAAAGAATGTTATAAATACATCTAAGTCTTTTTAACTTATCCATATGGATTGGATAGGACTTACTAGGAATGCTAGTTTAGGTGGAAAATATTATACACTTGTCCTTATGGATGATTACTCTAGGTTTACTTGGGTATCATTTCTAGCTCATAAGCATGACACTTTTGATACTTTTAAAAGCTTTACAAAAAGAGTTCAAAATGAGAAAGGCTACTTGATTTCTTTTATAATAAGTGACCATGGAAAAGAATTTCAAAATGAATCTTTTGAATCTTATTGCTTAGAGAATGAGATTTTTCATAATTTTTCAACTCATAGAACACCACAACACAATGATGTTGCAGAAAGGAAAAACATAACAAACATAACACTAGTAAAGATGACTAGAACTATGCTTAATGAGTATCCATTGCCTAATTAATTTTAGGCTGAAGTTGAAGCTATTAATACTTCATGTTACATTGCAAATCGTGTTTTCAAAAGACCCATTCTTAATAAAACTTCTTATGAAGTTGGAATGGTAGAAAGCTTGAGCTATCATACCTTAGAGTGTTTGGGTGCAAGTGCTATATCTGAAATACTAAGGATAATCTTGGAAAATTTAATTAAAAAAAATAAATGAAGGTATTTTCCTAAGTTATTCCACCTCTAGCAAAGCCTATAGAGTTTTTAATAAGAGTTCTATTATAACATCCCTATCCACATTCATTGGCATTCATGCATCAACATATTCATTACATAAATGATTTGCAATCTCACATGAACATATGCAATAGATAAATGAACATTTAGATATGTGAATTGATAAGCATGATGATGACACTTGCACATTACATTCGGGACACTTAAACATATATGTAATGTTTGTATAATTGTATAGCAAATTATCTTATACTGTGTATATATTATAACATCATAAATAATGGTGTTTTAGAGCTTATTTAAAAGTATAAGGAGTATATGGGGATTAGAAGATGGATGGAGGTGATGAAGGAGTGAAGAAGAGGGACTAAAAGGGAAAAGTGAACTTCCAACCAAAGAAAATGAGACACCATGATTTTATCTTGTTACCATAGGTTTATAAGTGGAATTTTTTAGCCTTTAGGATCATAATAAAGAGTTTAACTTAAGGGGTAGCAGAAGAAAGAGAGAGCTAAGGAAGAAAGAAAGAAAGGAAGAAAAAGAAAAAGAAGAAAAAGGAGAGGGAGAAGAGTGAATTGCCTAGGAAGGATTCCTAAGCTTTTTTGGTTATGAAAAAATAGGTAAGTTAATTTGTCTTCTTCCCACATGAAATTAGTCCTTTATGACATGTTAATCATCCATAGTTAGTAAGAATTATGGAGTATTTGAGGTAGAACTCGTGTATGGAAGTTGAGATTATAGAGAAATAGAGCTAATTGTGTTAGTTTTGTTATTAGAGCAGCTTGTTGCACCCATGATTTCATAACCCTAGAATAGGAATTAGGAAAAGTATAAAACATGAAAGCTTTATGTCCCATATAGATGCATGTAAAATAGTTTTGCTTAATTTGGTATGTATGAGGAGATATGGTTCCTTCATTAGGGCTGGTTCACAATTAGTTGAATTCACCTCGGTCTTTCTATTTTTTTATTTTTTGACGACCTTATGTTTGGATTTAGACAAAGTACAAAACATAAAATTTATAGGGCTATATCCCCTCTAAATATCTGTAAAGCATTTTTGCTTGATTGTTGCGTGGAAAGAAATATGGCTCATTGATTATGATTGACCCTAAAACCGATAAAACCTCATCAGTCTTATAATTTTATTTTCTAAGAATTTAAGGGCCATAGAATCAGAATTGGTAATGTGTTAAACTTGAAAGTTGTATATTTATGTCTGATATACATGCTTATGAAATATTTTCGCCAAATTTAACATGGTTGTTTAGATATTGCACTTTCATTATGACTAATTGTCAACATATTGAAAGTCTACTCACCTTGAGATTGGTCATTTGTTTTGGTGACTTCATAGATTGAATTAGACAATGAGTAAAATATAAAAAATGTTCCTTTATGTGTTTTGTGAATTTTGGTAGATCATTTTTTCAATTGGATTTGTACAATCTGAGATATATCCAAGAATGTAAGACCTACTTAGACTGAGATGACATTAAAATAAGGCAATTTCAAAAATTCACCACATTTTCTATATCACTTATGTTAACTTAAAATTTGATTATGTTGTATCATTATGTGTCCAATTTATTTAAAAAAAGAATCAAGTCATTTGGCTAAGTATATCTAGAGTTATTATTGTTAGATTGTAGCAAGGTTAGGCTGCCATATAAGGAAAATATGCATAAACACTACCCCCACTTGCATGGATGATGCCCTCGTTGCATACCAAGCATTCCTAATCATTTTGACATACTAATAACCATGTATGTATCAAATTTTAGGATCTTAACACTTTGAGGAAGCCCTTGAGAGAGAACCAAACCTACCATAAAGGTTGGTCACATCAAAAGATGAGTAAAAATCATAATTAGATTCTAATGTGTATGTGCGATAATTTTGTATATGATTATGTTTTATTACATATATATGAGATTCAATTGTTACACCTTACATGTGAATGCAAGTCAAGCGAGAATTATATGCTTTTAATGATTACTTGGTATACCATTGTAAATGACTGCTTGTATATGAAATTAAAAGGATGTTGTGACCGGCTTATCAAACACTTGCAAATCACATGGAAAATGGGCCAATATGTCTTACTAGCACATTTTATTAATCAAATGATTCACTTATTATATGCTAGCTAGCAAAAATGAAATGTTACTTAAATCACATGAATTCTCGGGAGCAATGTTTGCCTTATAAGGTCACGATAAAAATCAATCTATTGCACTTGCACTTGCATAGTCAATTGTTATAATTGTAATGTATCCTAATGATATTCTTATGTTGGTTTTGCTATAAGAATCTAATTATTATTGTAGTCATTGAGTCGTGACTCACCAAATCGCAGTTATGTTTTTCAGATACTGAAGCATAGGGTTTGGATACTTTGATGCATAAAGTTTTGCATAGAGACACATGGACCATAGGTTATCGACTAAATTCCAACTCTCTCTCTCCGTATGTCATGTACATATATCTAGATGGGAACTAGTTTATGGTCACTAGCCTTGAACATTAGTTAACATATATGTACATTAAATACATGTTGGATTGTGTATTTATGTTGAATAAACATTTATGCATATGTATTTTTGGACATGAATGCCATGATTTGTAAATGAAAATGGTCATTACATCTATGGTCGTTGAAGACTCTATGAATATTGTGTTTAATAAATCTATTAAACTTAATCTTAGGAAATGTTCTATTGTTGATAATCTTATAGATGACTTTGAGAAATTGGAGTTGGAGTCAACCACAAGAGAAATGGATAAAGACCATGATGAAGGCAAGTAATCAAGAGAGGAAAATGAACGTCAACATCAACAAGTGGAAATCTCAAATCAAGATCTTTCCAAGGATTAGAGATTCTCCAAGCATCACCCAAACGACCTAATTATTAGTGATATATCTAAGGTTGTAAGTACTAGATCTTAACTCAATTCTTTAGATAATATTCTTGCTTTCATTTCTAAATTTGGGCTAAAATCTATTGATAAGGCTCTTGATGATAAGAGTTGGGTAATTGCTATGCAAGAGAAACTCAACCAATTTGAGAGAGACAATGTATGAAATCTTGTTTCTAGGCCTAAGGAACACCTTATTGTAGGTTGCAAATGGGTGTTTAGGAATAAGTTAGATGAGCAAAGGTTCATCACTAGAAATAAGGCTAGATTGATTGCTAAGGGGTACAACTAAGAGAAAGGCATTGGTTATGATGAAACCCATGCCCCTATAGTAAGATTAGAGGCCATTAGGATTCTTTTAGCATATACATGTCACATGAATTTTGAACTTTTCCAAATGGATGTTAAAAGTGTTTTTTCAAATGGTGTCATTGAGGAGGAAGTTTATATTGAACAAGCTCCTAGTTTTGAGTCTCATATCTTTCCAAATCATATTTTCAAATTGAATAGAACATTGCATGATTTGAAACAAGCTCTAAGAGCTTGGTTTGAAAGACTTAGTTCTTTTTTTTTTGCAAATTGATTTTAAAAAAGGAAAGGTTGACACAACCTTGCTTGTTAAAAGGTATAATCATGATGCACTTATTGTGGAAATATATGTTGACGATATCATATTTAGTGCTACTAATTTGTAAAGATTTTGCTAAGTGTATGACTAAGGAATTTGAGATGAGCATGATAGGAGAGCTCAAATTCTTCCTTGGCCTACAAATCAAGAAAATCAAATAAGGGATTTTCATCAACCAAGCCAAGTACATAAAGGATATACTTAAAAAATTTGGCATGGAAAGATGTAAAGTAGCAAAGACACCAATGAGTGCTACCATCAAACTAGACAAGGATGAATCAGGTAAGTCTATTGATGAGAAGAGATATTGAGGTATGATTGGTTCTCTACTATATCTTTCTGCTTCTAGACCCAATATCATGTTTAGTGTATGCATGTGTGCTAGATTTTAATCTTGCCCTAACAAATCACATTTTAATACTGTTAAAAGGATTTTTAAATATTTACATGGCACATTACATTTAGGTTTATGGTATTCTAGAGATTCATCATTTAGCCTTATAGGTTATTTGGATGCAGATTATGTCGATAGTCTCGATAAAAAGTGTACTTTGAAGCTTGCCAACTCAGAGGAGATTGCTTAGTGTCTTGGTTTACTAAGAAGTAAGTTTCGGTTGCCTTATCCACCGCCAAAGTAGAATATATGGTTAGGGTTTATTGTTACACCCAAGTTCTTTGCATGAAACAACAATTAAAGGATTATGACAAAGTTGTTGATCATATTCCCATTAAATGTGATAATACCAATGCAATAAATCTTTAAAAGAATTAAATCCAACACTCTAGGAGCAAACATATAGATATTAAACATCATTTTCTTAAAGATTATGTCCAAAATAATGATGTGGTGTTGGAGTTTGTAGACACTAATCAACAATCTGTGGATATTTTCACCAAACCTTTAAATGAAGAAAGGATGAACTTCATTAAAAGAGAGTTGGAAATGCTTGATGGAAGCTCCCTAAGGTGAATATTAGATCTTTTAGAATGCTCTTTGTGTAATGTTTTGCTATTGAATGTTTGTTTGATATTTGTAATGAATATGTAATATACTTCTTTAGATGTCTTAATTCTTTATGCAATTATGCCTCTCTATGCCAATTTGCATGAATTAACATCAATATATTAAGTGGATCACAACTTAGAAGGTCACATCTTATCTTTTCATAGTTACTTTTCTTACCTTGTAATTCGCAATCGTTACTTCTTGATTCAAGGTCACGATTTATAGGTACTTGTAAATTCGTCTATCACTCACCAATTCACGATTGCTATTTTCAATCTCCACCGTAAATTTTTTTAAAATTCAAAAGATTTGACCATTGACCCTATCAGTTTTCAAGGATTTTTTATTTATTACTCAGATATTTTGTAATTAGCGATCGAGACTTGTAGTTCATGGTCGCGAATTTGAGTAATTACCAAACATTAATTGATTTGACTACCAACCAATGGCACCCCCTTATTAATTGTATTTTTTTTTATCATTTGTCACCATTTTTACACCTTTTTTTGGCCTATTTAAACCCTTGAAACAATATTATAACTCACATTTGCTAGAATACTTCATCTCTCTTCATTCTTACACCTTAAACCATCTTCAAATCCTATCCTATCTCCAATGGCACCTAAGAAAGCATCTAGAGCAGAAAAAGGGAAAACATAGCCCAAACATCTGGTCCTCCTACCCTTCATATGATTTAAGGCATCACCAAGGAAGAAAAGTATCATTACAAGGCCAATTCCTCTAAGATCGTCCAATCAAATAAAATTCCCTCAACATTTCTCCTTGAATCACTTGGAATCAAGAATGAAATCCATGCCTACCTTTCCAATTTAGGTTGGAATGAATTCATCTTTCGAGACGAGCCTGGTTACGAAGAAATAATGTGATAATTCATGTGCACGGTGACCTTGAGTCATAGAGCAGAATCATAAGTAAGTCAGTATGGGTTGATATTCAAGGCTTTTGGGGATCCATTTTTCATTATCTTTGAACAACTATCCAATCTCTTCAATTTTCAAGTAGGAGATGACATTCCATTCATCATCTCCACACTTGACATCATTTACTCTGAGTTTTGGTCTAAAATTTCCATTGACACCAAACGCCCCAAAAACCTCACTAGCCAAATATATTTAAACCTACCTAACTAGCTTCTTTATCATATCATCACCTTCTTTATCAATGAAAGACATGATGGTAACGAGAGGGTCTCCTAAAGAGACCAAGCCTTTTTGTTCTGCTTGACCAAAAATAAATCTATTGAAATTGGCCACTACCTTGTGGATCAATTAATTTACATGAGTATTAAGTCAAAAAGCCAATTTCTTTTTCCCATCTCATGTAACCACTTTCTATCATTATGTGGTTGCACTAAATGAGGAAAATGAAAAGTTCCTCACCAAAAAGTACTTATCATCCTATAATTTTCTGGACTTGCCTTACCTTATCAATGCTAAGGCCATATACCCTGATTTTTACACTTAAACTTTGGGTGTATTTGGGGCTAAAAAACTAGAAACATCTCAAGCCTCAAAAAGAAAAAGGCTAGTAATTAAAGAAGGAGCTCTATCCATTCCACCTCCCCAACTAAAGCCTAAAACCAAACTTTAGGTGTATTTGGGGCTAAGAAACTAGAAACATCTCAAGCCTCAAAAAGGAAAAGGCTAGTAATTGAAGAAGGAGCTCAATCCATTCCACGTCCCCAACTAAAGCCTAAAACCAAATCCTTTATAATCTCTCTCTTTTGTATTAACAAAAAGCTAGATAAGATGATGAGGATGATCAAGAGAAGATTTCTTCTACTCTCCCACCTTCATAGTGATTTGGTAGATCTTCAAAAGAATGTGGGTGGTAGTCGTTGCCACCTCCTTGATTTTGAGGATTGGAAGGACACTGTTGAAGAAGAGGAAAATCAAGAGGTTGAGGAAAGTGATGAAGCTCAAGGTGGAGGAGCAAATGAAGAAATTGAAGACTCCGGAGACGATGGTAGTTCTCCAATATTATAACTTATTCTTAGGTTTTAGTGTTGTCCTTGGTTTTTTTTGTCTCTTTATTTATGTATAAGATGTGATCCCATAATGATTAATAAATAAAAGTGTTGTTTTTATCCTTTGCAATTATTGCTTCATATGTTGTGTGATTTCTCTATTCTTGCTTTTTATACTTATTTGTTCTTTGTGATTGTTCTCAATTTATGCTTCATACACTTGACATCCATGCACCTTAGCTCAATGTTTAAAATTGAACCTCTTTTTGATCTTGCCAAAGGGGGAGAGAGGGTAGTAGGAATAATGTTCATGATAAATCTAAGTTAAGGGAAGTGTAAGTTAGGGGGGAGCAATAGGAGCAATCTAATTCAAACTTGTAAGTCTTTGACAAACTTGTTTGATCAATAAGTTTTTTAGTTTAAAATCATTGACCATCTCAACTTCACACTTATAATATTCATTTTTCCTTAAATCAATCTAAGTTGTCATTCATTTTTCCTTAAATCAATCTAAGTTGTCAAAATAAAAAAGGGAGAGATTGTTGGACTAAGTTGGTCAAATCTAAGTCAAAGACCTCTTTTGATCTTGACAATAAAAATTGATAGGTACTAATGTTTTGTTTAAGTGTTATTTTTATAGTTTATAAGTTAAGATTTCATTGGAAGGTGGATGTAAGTCTAAAACTCTAACTTTAAGGAAGACATCCAAATTCGTAGTCAGGATCCTATAATTTGCGATCGTGAACTTGCAACAAGGATGGATGAAGTTAGGCCAGAAGAATTCGTTAAGAAAATCGTAGCTGCGATCCAGCAAGGGAAACTTGAAAAATCATACATAAAGATTCACAGTGGCATTCACATCTAGAGTTGTGACCACGAAATTTGTAATTGAAAGGAAGGAACCAAGTTTGCAACCATATCACGCTAAGTGTCTAAGACAACTATTAAAATATCAAAATTCACGAGGGTAGAGCATCTATCGTGACTGAGACCCAAACGAGCGCTTTTATCTTACTAAACAAAAGGATTCGTAGTCCCTATCACACCAAGAAGAATATCAATTGTGACCACAACTTTTGGTTGATCAGTCAAACACAACGACTATATTTCTTGGAGTGCCAATGGGACAAGGACACATGGACTAGTCATCGTAGTTCTCTACCACAATTTCAGTCATGCTAATGCAAATTATAAAATCGCGATTACGAAATGCCAGTCATGACTGCGATTCAGTTTGACAAACAGTTAATGCAAAATCTGCGTAGCTTACCTTAGATATTTAGGCATAGTTTGTGAGTGACGTCTCTTTAGTGGTTGTTGCCTATAAATACTCCACCAAATATACATGAATGCAAGAGAATTTCATTTATAGTAGCCAAACTCTTGCAAATTTGCTTCACAACTTTTTATTCTTTGATTGTGAGTTATTAATTGTTTGGTGTAAGCATCAAATAATTGGACTGAGAGTTAGCCTAGCTACGAAAACTCTAGTAATAAGTGAAAGTGTGAGCCTATGTAAAACACATGAGTGAGATTTTGTGTGAGCTTAGAAACACAAATTGTAAGGGTTGTGTGTGAGCTATAAACACATTGTATAAGTTTAGTGTGAGCTTGGAAACACCATTTTAAGTTGAGTGAAATACCAAATTATGAAGAATTGGAGAGTAAACATAGAGTTTGTTTACTCCCGAGCCACTTTAAATACGTTATGTTCTTTCTCTCTACTCTTTCTCAATCCTCTAAATACCTCACCTTCCCTCTAAATTTTTAATATCCCACCAATTCAACCCCTCTTTCTTAGTGCACTAGGGCCAACATTATTGATAATGGTTTATGTTTATTCAGGTTTCAAGTCTATGACACCAGGTAATAAGAAAAGGATTATAACATTGGGATTTTTGTGAATGGCTGCTAGAGCAAAAGCTTAAGCTCAATCTCAATCCACTCCATCTATGACTATTCAAGCTGAATCTCAAGCTAAAACAAATTCAACTTCAAATCAAGTAGTTACTTGATCTCAATCTCCTTCTACATTAATGAATTCAACTTCACTCTTGTAGTAGTATAAGCTCAATCTCACAGAAGTGTTTCCATAATTAATATGTTCAGAATGATGATTTGTCGAACACACCAAGTGATTCCATACCAGTAAAAACAATGCATGGTTAGTTTTTTTTTGTTCGTAGTACTTTCTTATTGATTTCAAATTAATTGTATGTTAAAAGATATATTTTTTTGAGTTGAAATATGCCATTGCATTAAAAGAAAAATAATGCAGATGTCACTTTTGCAATGCAAAATGAAAGTAGGGAGAAACTAATTATTCCACAAGCAATTGTACATGTTTATACATCAATTCTGCAATTTTCAATTATGTAATTTTTAATTCTACACTATTTAATTATGCAATTTTGAATTCTGCACCATTCAATTCTACAATGTTCATGACTGAGCTTTTTAATTCTATAATTTTGCTTTCAATTATGCACTTTTTAATTCTGCAATTTTTATGATAGCATTTTTTAAATTCTGTTACTTCAATTCTGCAATTTTTAATTCGACACTATTCAATTTTGTAATTTTCACGATTGCGCTTTTTAATTCTATAATTTGCTTTCAATTCTGCACTTTTTATGACTGCAATTTTCAATTCTGTTATTTCAATTCTGCAATTTTCAATTCTACAGTTTTCAATTCTACACTATCTAATTCTGCACTATTTAATTTTGCACTATAATTCTGCACTTTTCAATTTTGCAATTTTAATTATGCACTTTTCAAGTGTCTCTCTCTCTCTCTCTTGGATTTTTTCAATTTTGTGTATCTTGTTTGCTTCAGTTCATGAAAGCTATACATTTTTCAATTATGGATAGTATTTTATCACATTTTTTAAATTATGGATCGTGGTTTATTAAATTTTTTTTGACTTTTCAGCTTAAATTTCAAAGAAAATGGTCGTGGGAATGCTAGAGGTTTTGAGGTTAGAAAGAGACTGAAAGAGGGTTTGTGGAGTTATAATAAATAAGAAAAATAATTTATCAGTGGGTCCTTCTAAAAAAATATTCAAGATGGAACTAGGAAATCTAATTTGATTGATGGCACCACTTGGTTTATTTTATTGGTCTGATTTTACTAATGTAGCTAAGCAAAATCTCATCACAAAACTTAAGGTAATGTTAATTTTTATGTGGTACTTACATATGTGTTTTATATTATTCTCAATCCTTATCTTTTTTATTTACTTAACACATTGAATTTGAAATAGATTTTAGTGATCCACATGCAAATGAAGTTGTATACAAAATGATGGCTAGATGCTTCATGAATTATAAGTATCGATGCCATATGCAGTAGAAAAAGTTTTTATGTCGTGAAGAAGCAAAAAAATATCCTCCAAAAGATGTCAAAGCAGATGAATGAAAAGAATTATGTAAGCATTTTTACGAGGATGAACAATTTAAGGTAAAGTAGTATTTCAATCATTTTTTGTTTCATACAACATATATATTACAATAACAACACTTGATTTAATTGCTTTGTATAGGCTCAGAGTGTAGCAAACATTGGCAATCAAAAGAAAATGAAAGTCCCACACACTTTAGATACAAATTCTTATTGCCAACGATTATATGAAATTGTATGAGAAAATCAACTAGTATTTGCAAATACTTCTATTTAATCTTTGTTTGACACAAATTGAACTATTCATGCTTTTTTTTAGGAAACTTCAGAGGAAACACATGACAAACCAATTGAAATGAAACTTTACTTTGAGACACATCACAAAAAGGATGGCACATGAGTTCACTCAACAGATGAAGAAAATTATGTGAGAAATTTTCAACGTGTTGCTAAAATTTTAATTAACTTCTCATTATACTTTGAGTATTTTATTATGTGCAGGTGTAAATGAAAACTCTTCCATCACAAGTAATAGAAGAAGGCATTGAAAAATGTAAATATATATGATATTTTCATTATGTTAATCTTATATGCATTAGCTTAGAGAAGTATGGATGCACCTGATAGAGTTCATACTGGCCTAGAGGTTAGAAATGCGTCTGTTGAGTCTGTTCATGTACATGAGCATGTTGACAGTAAGTTATGGCTAGCACCCAAGAGAAGGGGGGTGAATTGGTTGATAAAAAAAAAAAGTAAGAAATGATGAATAATTAACATGAATGAATGACAGAATTAGAGGTTTCATAATAAATAATATGTTAATATTTTAGATGGAACAAAGTTATGTTAAAGGATATGTTAAAAGAAATGAAGATGAATGATGAAAACTAAGGTATAAGCTAAGTTAGGTGCAAGATCTTCGATGGCTATTGAGGTATGTAAGATACATTTATGTGCGATTAAATGACATATTAATGAAGTATTTTATATGCCTAAATTTGGTATTTGAAGTATATTGAAGGAAAGAAAGAAGGAAGAAAAGAAGGGTTGGATAGTTACATAACTGTCTTGTGTTGTTGTTATTGCTTATGTACGTGTGCCTATGTACATTTAAATAGCATGATAATACTTTATAGATGTATGTTAAATTTCTAGAGTTTTTATTTAATGTGTATTAAAGAAAATAATAAAATGTTGAAAGTAAAGTTTCTGAAAGGTTAAAATGCTTTATTTGGGTATTTTGGTCTTTTCACACTCTTTTATCTATACTTGTGAAACAACTTCTGATAAGTTGGAAAGATTAAAGGTATCTCTCAAAATAGAATAAATATACAAATGAAGCTCTAGCAAAGAATTGATTGGCAAGAATGATGATATGATATGTAATCAGATGTTTTTCTTGTTGTTTTGACGTTCCCAGAGGTTGATATTTATAGAAAATCTTGTAAAAGATTCGTTGGGAACTTTGAAAAAAAAAAAACTTGTTCTTCGAAAACTAGCCATTATTTTTTTAAAATTTGTTTAGTCAAGAATAACGGCGGTCGACCATTTTGAGCTTAGAGGTCGACTGGTAGCTACATGGTTGAGGATTTTTGTATCCAGATTGTATCCGGTCGACCATTAGCTTTCTGAAGCTTAAAATACTTAAAATTTTTAACTTATTTTGACTACTAATTTCATAATATGTTTCCAAAGGTTTATTCAATCAAGAAAATGCAATGGAGAAAATAAAAAGTGATATATATATATATATAAATTTTACAAAATAAAGGAACACACAGAAAAAGAAAACAACATCTAAGGGCATGGTGGCCTTTTTGAGGTGGATGGTGATGGGGGTGTTGAGAAAGAGAGGACGCAGGATTCAGGAGCAACTCTTTGGAGGGACTGAGAGATTTGCTACAGAATAAAATATATTTGTTTCAAACATTCCACACCTCATTTGTTGAAGGTAAAGAACTTAAGAAGCATAGATAAAATGATTATCTATTTTGGCAGCAAGAACGTCAGAGTGCAATTTTATTTCCTTTTTAATTTCTTCAAGCTTTTTCTCTAATAGAGCAAGCTTGTCTTCTGCCGACCTTCTCGTACTTTCATCCTTTTTTTCTTTTACAATCTTTCGTTTCTTCTCCGGCTTGGGTGTCTCTTCTGACTCTTTTCCCTTTGTTATGTCCAAGACAAAGGGTTAGGTCCAAC
>CATIWR010100705.1:0-11575 GCA_949677035.1 Omphalea diandra | reverse complement strand
GAGAGATGTTTCATCTTCAATCAAAAATAGAGACGCAACATCAGCATCATCAAGATTGATCTCGGTAGAGATCTATATTTGTTGTATCATCCTGGAAGCTTGTTGCTTATTGTTAAGACAATCTTTTGAAAAATGTCCTTTTTGCCAACAGAGGAAACACATGTTAGACTTCCTGTGTCCTCTGTACTTTTTCCTTCTGAAGAATCTCCATTTTCTTTTGGGATCTTTTTTTCTTCTTCTACTAGGTTGCTTGACCTTAAAATAGTGCCTCTTTTTCTTGGTTGAGCAGTCACAATATCCATTTTCTTCCTTCTTGCACTTGATAAGGAGATCAAACCTCCTGCAAGACTTTTTTAGTGAAGGATTCTTCTATCTGTCCATCATCTGAGTGATCACCTTTCTTTCACTGTAGATTTTTTCTAGTCTTTGTATGATTAGCTGATACATCTCCCCAAAGGTAAGATCATTGACTGACATCTCCTTCTGTCGGATGATCTAGTGCATGGCATTAGAAAGAAGTTCTAGGAGAGAAGTCATGAATGTTTCATTGAGATATGGAATTGCCCATCCTCTTAGCTGGTAGTATCATTTGGACATACATTGATAATGAATATTCAGATCTTTCTTGATTAATGAACAACACCTCATGTTGAAAAACTCTCTTGGGGTTGCTTCTTGTGGTTTTCCCATAAATTCAGTATAGAGCATGCCTAGAAATTCAGCTGCACCAGGAGACTAGACTAAACGAAGCTTGGAATACTCATAAATGGCTACATACCAGTCCTGAATTAGGCCAGTAATTCTTGTAACAAATTCTTTGAGAACCTACCAAATTTATGCCTCTGTTTTTTTCATTTGTGAATCAATTCAGGCTCTAAACTCTTGAAACCTGTATGTGTAAAGATCTGGATTGATCTTATCTAGTATAAACCATGGATTTCCTCTATTGTGATAGGAAGTGCGCTCCGCTTGTGGTTTTGAAGTGTCCATATCATCTGGAGGATCAACAGTATATGGTGGGTTTGTGGAAGACTCTTGAGTTTGTGGCCCAACCATAAATTGTTTTGGTGCGACCTCATCATCTGAGCTTTCCTCTTAGAAGGATTCTATCATTTCAGGCATACTAGTTCCAGAGCTAGATGGTGAGGGAAGGATTTTTGTTGGCCATAGCGAAGGATGGTAGTGAAGTGAAGGCTTTTTCTAGGTAGGAAACGATAGGGTTTATCATGTTTACATTTGGTGGTGCCGAAGGCTTTTGGGTAGGTTTTTCAACAGATTCAGTGGAAATGGTTGTGTTCATAGAGGTGTCAGGTTTAGATGGAAATTTATCAGACCTGATTTTCTTGTAGAGCAGGTCGGCCAAAAACCCCATTAACTCTTGTTCAGAGGTTGTTGGTATTCTAAGGACAAGAGATTTGTTAGGGTAAATTAGAGGAAGAGGGAGATCAAATGGATCAGAGATTCGATGTCTAGATGTAGATTGTGAGGTTTGAAGATCCTTCTCAATCTTCTCTATTTGGTCTTTTAATCTCTGTATTTCCGTAACTTTTCTCTGAATTTCCTCTATCTGTGCCTTTTGATCTATAAGGCCCATGACCTCTTTGTGCTTCTCATCAACTTGCACCTGTAACTGTATCATTAGTTCATACATATCTTTCTGGTGCTCCGTGAGTCGTTCTTTTACCTTTTGCACTTGTAGAGAAACTTTCTCTACCTTGGACTCTATCTTCTTTAGGATATGATTTTGTGCCTGTGCATTGCTAGACTGCCAGTTCAGCACATTCTCTGCAGGAGTTATCCCTATTGGTTGGCCTTTTGAATCAACCCCTGATGATTCACCAAGCAAACCTACAAATGGATCTTCTTCATCTTAATGTCTTCTTAATTCCTGCTCAAAGCACCTTCCTTTTTTCTTTTTCTTCTTTTGATCTTCTTTTTTGTTGTTCCAGACATATAAACAATCATCACAGTCACATTTGTGAAAGAAACAATGACCGTTTCTCTTACAAGGATAAACTGGCCTTCCATCATTTATGAAGTAAACAATGGGCATATCATGTTTTGGTTGGTAAGGCAACATCATAAACTGGGTTGTAAAGACTACTCCATCTCCCAACGGTAACGATCTCTTGAATCGTGTTTCAATTGTTTCATCTGCCCACCTGTAATAAATCGATTCTGAGGGCTAAATTAGTTGAGAGCTTTTATGCATCTTTTCATAGCTCGTTACCCATTTTTCTAGTAAGAGCTTGATCAGTTCATCCTTAGAGATTTGTCTAGGAACATGGATGCAGGTAGGAGCATGCTGGGTATCTGCCATGAGTAGTAGAACATCATTTTCATGTGGCAAAAATAAATCTATGACATGATTCTGAACCCGATAAATCATCTGGTAGTGAAGGGTTGTCGCAGTGGCAATAGCCACTTGAGGAGCTCCAACTATCTGGATCTGTACTTTAATAGCATTCAAGATATGTGGATCTCAGAGGGATAAGTTGAAGTTAGGATAGAAAGTGAACATGACTGATCCTGCGTTCAACGATATTTCTACTGTTTCGATCACCGCATGTTGGTACTGGACATATCGATTGTCCATTAAAGCTATTCTGACAAAAACAGGGAGCCTTTTTCTGCCGTGATAGCTTACTGCAATCCTGATGGCTCCAAAATGAAGGTGGGTGTATCCCTGCATTATCCATTGCTGGATAAACTCTGGAGGGATTTCCAGATATATGAACTGCTCTTGTCCAGTCGCTTGGATGAGACACTGGTCAAAATATTACTTTAGAGTGATATGTATTTTTAAAAAATATTTAAGGGGCCAAATTAGACTTTTATGTGCCGAAAAACCATCTGAGATACTTATAATAATTTAGTAATTTTCATAAAAATTATAATAATAAAAAACTATATGACCATTATAAAATTTAAGCTATAATTTGATGACCACAAAATTATCGTCAATTTTGCTCTAACATAACCTTTGTCTATTTTAGATCTCAAAAGAACATCGTCTTTTGTTAGAGCATATTTGGTATATCAAGAAATGAAGATAGAATAAAATTTCATTTTTATTTTCATGTTATGTAGCTTAATTTAAGTAAAAAAAATTCAAAAATCGGATTCTAATAACTTAAAATGTCTCACTATTTTTCTTATTATATGATATACTAAATAAAAATATTAAATTTTATTTTATAATAGAATTCTATTTTTCATTTCTTAATTTCTTAATGTAACATATATATTTCTCTTTTCAATGACAGAGATTTTGCCTGCTAGTAAAATATATATTTCTCATTAAGCTTTCTCTACTAATCGCAAACATGTAATCAAATATCGGTGATTACATGCGATTCGTCTAGCTACACACCAATTAAGACACAACTTGAAAAGAAGTACACATGAGACTGTACTATTTTATATTCAACAAGGTACGACTTTGCATTATTGGACGCATATGATAAAGGCTGAGATACTCCAGCACTTGTAATAATTTCATACGTTACGCACCACAATAAGCCTTGAGAGCAGATTCAGCTCTCTGACCCGCTTCTGTGTAATAGAACCCAAGGAACTCCACATGATCAAAGGGCTTAAAGAGCAACGGATGTTCTTCATCAATTAGCTCTTCTGGAGCTTGTATTATGTAGCCGGCTTTCGGTATGGAAAACAATCCAACAGAATATCTAGCTTCATTTCCACTCATCATAACACGGTGGTAGGGAGAATACAATCGACCATTTGCCCAAGCCTATATAAATCATATCATTATCATATATAAACTAGTTTCAACTCTAATTTTTTACACTAGCATATACTTGACTATTAATGAAAGAACTTACCAGGAGAGAATCTCCAATCATGACTACAAAAGAATCCGGTGAGAGTTTCACATTGATCCATTCATCATCTTTGGTTTTTACCTGTAACCCATCAATCTGATTTTGGTACAAGATAGTGACGATATTTTTGTCAGTATGAGGATGTAGGCCAAGCTTTGTTTCGCTTGTTTGGGCGCCCTTATATTTCATGACTCTAAGAAGGTAGTTTGTAGAGTTCATGTGTTCATCCATGTACTTCTCGAGACCTAGGCTCTCAACAATCATCCTCCTAACTATTTGATCTAATTCCGATACTTGCTCTGCGAATGATATTACAGTTTTGCTGCCAAAAAGAGATCATGATCAACAAAGAAATTAGCATGCAGATAAGCAATAAGTTATACATTTTTTTTTCTGGCAATATGTATAGTATTGGTTGTAAAATTGCAGAAATGAGATAATGACTCAAATTAATTATGAACTTCCTGGGAATTTTTTAGACTTGCGGATAAGCTGAAGTATTAGACTGAAGAATAAAAAAAAGAAGAAATAGAGAAAATAAAAGAAAACGAGAACAAGAGTAAATAATGTAAACCTAAAAGATGGATTTCCTTGAGGCCACAGGACACTTGTCAAGCTCTCCACATTTTCAGCTACGTTGGCATCATCAATGCCCATACTCTCAAACAATGGAGCTTGAGGGTACTGTCCAACATATCCATGAAAGGGTTTTTTAGAAACATTCTTTAATTTCGTCTGCAATGGTAGTTCAAATAGCTCTTCTATTGCGCCAACCATGTCCTTCCTGAGTTGTGAAGCTACTTTGTTGAAAAATGCCTCAAAGCAACCATACTCTTCCAGTGCTTTTCGAACTTGGGATTTCAACAACTCCCATTCTGCAGTACCTGGCTTTAAGTCTTCCTTTGAAAAGTCTATAACTGGAAGCTTAAGAGGAGTTTCAGAACCCATATGTATTTTCTTTTGTGTTTCTAGAGGGAATGATGAAAATGAACCTGGAAGAAGAAAAAGCAGCTTTGCTTTTAGTATTCCTGATGTCCGACCTAGGCTATTTATTAGACGTATTAATTTCTTGATTAACCTAAATCTATCCAAAATAATTCACTCTAATTTGATTTGAAATTGAAGGAAATTGAAAATACTTTGATCTAAAATTGACCCGATCAATTTATAGTTCAATATGAATTTATTCAACCTTGATTCAACTTAAAGATCAATTGGATTTAAATTATCAAATAATTAAAATTTATTTAAAAATAAAAAATATTTTATTTAAAATTAAGAGTGATATGGCTTAACAAAAATTAAAAACAAAATCACCTGAATTTTTTTGTCTTAAATTAATGACCCAATTTACAACCCAAAGTGACTCAGGTTCACTCGTAACATAAAGTAATAATCCAAATCCACTGTAAAAATATAACCCAAGATTGACCTGACTCCAAATTGTTCAATCTAAACCCGCCTAATACAGCCTATTTGCCATTTATATTCTTTATAATGTTCGATGGACAATCTAAAAGGCTTATTTTTTAAGAATAATTCACCTCCTATTAGATTCTATATTGCAGGGCTCATTATCCTTAAAATGATTTCAGCATTAGTGAAACAATGAATCATTGATATTACTCTTTTAACATTTTCTATTAAATTTGTGATCGATTGAACTTTGCTTGTCTAATGAATGAAATCATTATAATTATCTATTTTTTTTTTGTTATAGTGGTTGAACTTGGACAATGCATAGGTCGAAATACTTATAGATTGGGGTTGGGTTTGGGTAGAACTTGAAAATGTAAGTCCCTTTTTTGAGCACAAATTGAAATTTTATCTATCGACTCCATTGCTTGTAATTGGCTTCTCATTTTTTATGAGTAATTTTTTTGTAAAAAAAAGTTATGTTATTATTTTGTTTATAAGAGAATTTGTTTCTTACTTAACAGGATTCAAATGCTTTATGGGGCTTTAATGATTGCCGGGAAATGATGATTAGACAATGGTGAATGTGCATTCGATCGTTCTATGTAATATATTTTTCTTTTTTTTTTTTTAAAAAAGTTCTGACTGAAAAAAGTGATTTGTATCTTATTAAAATTAAGGTCAGTTGGATCCTATAACCTGCTTCAACTTATAAAAAATTGGTCCAATTAAAATTATTATAAAAATTTAAAAATATAAAAATATTTATATTAAACAATTTAAAATTTAAGAGTAACTTAATTTAATTATAAAATAATAAAAATTCTTTTTAAATTTCAATATAATCATTCAATGTATTTATAATCTGAAATAACCAAATGAAATTTGAAAAAATAAAAGAAACTCAAAATAAATTAAACTCTAAACTGATCCCGCCCAATCAATCTATTTACCACTAACAGTGCTAATAATATTCAATGATTTGAGAATTGAATCAAATTGATTGCTCAAACTGATAAAATTGTAAATTAACTAATAATTTAGTTTGATTATAGATAAAAAAATTGATCAATCAAAAAACTAATTAAAATAAAAAAATCGATTAACATCAAGAACCAGATCAAATTGATTCAATATAAAATTAGTTGTTTTATAAAAATTAAAAATTTTAATATTTTACTTAAAGTTTAAATGTTAAAAAATAATTTTATTACTTAAATATTATATTATTTTTTATTTTTAAAATATTTTTAAGTATTATATATATTAACAAATTTATAAAAAATGATCTATTGAATAAAATGAATTAAATTGATGAAATCAACTGAATTAAAAATCAATCAAGTATGGTTCAATCCCAATTGAATTTTAAAAATGATTCGTTGATCTATAAATGAAATGTTTGTTATGCTTGCAGACAAAAAGAATAACATACGCAACATGAAAGTCGGATTAATAATCTGCTTTTAAATTTAAAACCTGTTGCTATCAAAAGCCTTTATTAGTTATATCTAAATAATGGACCTAAGAGGATACACTGATTTATCAAATTCAGAATTGCGTAATAGACAATGGCTTCCGTTTATGAATTGGCCAGTAGCGATGATTAATTTTGTAGCCATATATTTATTTACTCCACAGTGACTAAATTGACTATTAAACTTTGTATTTTAATGTTTTTCGAATTAATATATTTATCAGGATAAATATGATATACTCTATATTCTTTGGGGCCATTACATTTAAATTAATTATGAATGCTGATTGATTAGCCCAAAAAAATATTATTAATGCAGATTGACAGTAACATTGGTGCAAAGCTCAAAGAATTAATAAAAAATGTTCTCTGAAATACGAAAAGTAATAATATATGTATACATGATGGAGAATGAATCATCAGTTTGCGATGATGATGATGATGAAGGAAGAAAGGACCACAAACAGGTTCAAATTTAGATAACAATACCATCAAATTATAATGGTTTATAATTAGTTTAGTAATATATATTTCAGTTGTCTTATATGCATTGTGTGCATATTATACATTGCTCTGGGGGTGGTGTGGTGTTTATTGATATCAACAAATCAGTGTCCGTTTGGTTAATTAAGATAAACATATCATTTATGATTGAATTAATTAAGATAACCATATCATTTACGATTGAAGAATTTGTGAAATTAGTGAAAACACTCAACTTCAAAGTACAAGTTTCTAATTTTACGATATGATAAAATTATGTTATGAGTGTCAATGATATAGGAAAGTTCAATTAGTCATATTCTGATTGCTTAGGTTGGTATTTGGTTTGGTCGCCCTCTCTTGCATGGATATACTGTCAATACAATTTGTGTGCTCATTGGCTGGGCTTCCTATGCTATTATGTTGTAGCTTTTGGAGCCTCTCTTAGTGGCATCTCTCAATTACTTCTTCTTGCAGACTCTTTGGTTTTGTACTCCATTTTTCTTAGTTTTTATCACAGGGCTTCTGCTTTTTTGTTTACCAAAGAAAAAAAAAAAACCAAAAAAGAATAGTTCCTGTTATGATAAGAATTTCGTTACTCACTTGTGAGTGCTCATTCGACAATTACCACAAAGCCTAATCCTTTCAAGCCAAAGCCTAATAAATAAATTAGTGGATAATTTGGGTTTTGTGTAGGTATAATTTAATATATTACTTTAAAAATATATTTAAAATATTTATAAAATAAAATATTCATATAAAATATAATTAAATAAATAATATTTATTTTTAAAATAGATAATATATGAAAATAATTTTTTAGTTTCATATTTTCAATTATTTATTTTGTTTCTTTTAATAATTTTTTTATTTTGATTTATAGTTATTTTTAATTCGAATTTTTCATATAGCAAGTATAAAATTGCTTATATATTAAATTATTAGTTTGATAAATGTTAAATTTTGATCTTAAATAAATAGTTAACTGACAAATAATAACCACTTATATACAATTCAATTTGCAATCAAAATAAAATTATATATATATATATATATATATTAAAAAAAAACTCAAACCCACTTCAAGCCTAACCACTGGTCAAAGTCCAGAATTCTGGTTGATATCACATTGGTCGGTGGTAGGCTGGTAGCAAAACTCTCCTAGGCTTAATGTGTAGCAAAAAAAAAAAAAAATTCCATATCACTAGACCACTAGACCACCATACCAATACCTTAATGCAGATTGATAGAAAAACTCTCTCTTCGAGAGGGAAACTTTTCTTTGGGACCATTACGTTTAAATTTATTATTAATGCAAATTGATTGGCCAAAAAAATATTATTAATGCAGATTGATAGTAACATTGGTGCAAAGCTCACATAATTAATTAAAAATGTTATATGAAAACACAAAAATAATAATATATATACGTACATATGATTAATCATCTATTTACGATGATGATGAAGGAATAAGGACCACAAAAGTGTTCAAATTTTTATAACAATACCATCAAATTATAGTGGTTTATAATTAGCTTAGGAATATCTTTTTCAATTGTCTTATATGTGTTGTATATTGTTATGCGGGCAGAGGTGAAAAATGAGTTGAATCATTCTAGGTCAATGTATTTTTAGATGAGTTAGATTTGGGTTGTTCGGATTTTGAGTGAATTCAGATCAACTATCAGGTCGTACATGCAAAAAGAATTTTGAATTCGAGTTTACTTTAAAAATTGATATTTCGGATTGGATCAGATAATTTGTTATTCAATTTTAAAAAATCCATATGAATTTTTTATTATTATACAATATTTTTCTTATAATTTGTTAAGAGAGAATAATAATTTTCTCTTAAAAAATTATTTTTAATAAGATAAAAATTGTATAAAACATTAAAATTTTTTAGTTTTTATTTAAATGCTTAATAAATTAAATATAATTTATTTTTAAGTAAATAACTATAAGTCAACATAAAATTATATTTGAGTCATATATTATAATTCAAATTAATTTATAAACAAACATATAATGTCCAATGATAGAAAATTATTCATTATAAAAAATTGTGTATTATGACAAAAATTTTTGTGATAAAATTAGATTTGTCTTAATATGTGATTTTATTGTGACAAAATTCAAATTTATTTCAATTATTATAAAAAATAAGTAAAATTGTGATAAATTTCTTTCACATATTAAATCATTTAAAAAATTATGGTAAAAATTTTGCTTAATTAAAAAAAGTTCAAAGCTTTATACAATTTTAAATTGCATCAAAAACTTCTAATTAAATCAATTATATTGTAATTTGACAAATTAATTTTAATTATACTACAAGTAAAAAACAGAATTTAGTAAAGTAAATTTAGGCTCAATTGACTTTTATACTTTTTGAGTTAGTTCAATTAAACATAAAATTAAGTTTATGGCTTAATTAATATACTACTTTTATTTTTATTTAATTTAATTTTTACTTAATTAAATTTATTATATACTTTTGTATGATAAATTTTAATTTTATATTTAAGTTTAAAATCAAACATTTTTAAAATTTAATTTTATAATTCATAAAGTCTCTTGATCTCTCTTTATTTTTTTAAAAAAAAATTCTCTCAATTTTTTTCAAAAATTAATTTTTTATTTTAATAGTAACATTTTAAACTGTTTAAATGAAAACTTCTAAGAAATATTTAAAATGTTAACCATGTGAGATTAATTATGATGATTTTTTATTCAATTTAATCTTATTTTTACTAAATTAAATTTATTTTATATTTTAGATGATAAATTTTAATTGTATATTTAATTCAAAAAATAAAAAATAAAAATTTAAAACTTAAATTTATAATTCATAACATCTTTCAATCTCTTCTTAACAAATTAGTTATTATATTTCAAATAATAATTATTTAAATCAAATTTAAAAAAAATTATTTACATGAACTTAATTAACATGATACTTTTATGTTATATTTAGTTTAATCCCTTTTTGCTTAAATAAATTTATTATATTCTTTGATATGGAAATTTTTAATTTGATATTTAAATCTATAAATTTTTAAATTTTAAATTTATAATTCGTAAAATCTCTCGATATCTCATTTAGAATTTTTTTTTCTCTCAATCTCTCCTTAAAAATTTAATTTTTATATTTTTAATAATAAATTATTTAAATCATTAAAATAAAAATTTAAAAAATATTTAAAAAATCAATTATATGAGCTTAATTAAGATGATATCGATATTTTTATTCAATTTAATCTAATTTTTTAATTAATTAAATTTATTATATTCTTTTGTTTGATAATTTTATATTTAAATTTGAAAATAAAAAATTTTGAATTTAAATTTATAATTCATCAGTCTCTCATTTGAAAAAAAATTTCTTTTCATTCCCTCCTTGGAAAATTAATTTATATATTTTAAATAATAAATTATTTAAAAAATTTAAAGTAAAAATTTTGAAGAAATATTTTAAAAATCAATTATATGATATTAAACTGAACATTTTCAAAATTTTATCCTTAAAATAAAAACTAAAGATTTATTAATTTATTATTTAAATATATAAAAATGAAATTTATAATTTTAAAACATGAAATTAGTATAAAATTATTTATTCATCAACTGAAATAAAAATGAAAAATATTTAAATTGAGCAAAAATAAAAATATTATATTAATAAAATTTAAACTTAATTTTGAATTTGATTGAACTAATTGAAAAATATAACAGTCAATTGAGTTTAAATATATATTTTATTAAATGTAGATTTTGACTTGGGGTGTAATTGAAATCAATTAATCAAATTCGTGTGTAATTGACTTAATGAAAACTGTAAATACAATTGAAAATTTGCAAAAAAGGTTTAATTTTTTTAATCATTGAGTCCACGAATTTTTAACTAAAAAATTTTTATAATAATAAATGAGTATATAAAATAAATTATGACATACACTCTTTTATTATAATATTTTTCTCAATATTATGCATATCAAATTATATATAAACAGAAATAATATTGTCATAATCTATCATTATATTAAATAATTTAAAAAATTAATGATGAAATTATTTTATCACAATAAATAATTTTGTTCTTACTAATAATTTATCATAATAAATAATAATTTAAGCACATAAAAAAACACAATAAAATTAATAAATTTATTAAAATATGAAAATTTCATTATATTTTAAATAAAAATATCAAAGTTATATTTAATTTTAATTAAATAATCAAATTATTTTTTTAAAATAAATTTCTTTCTTTTTTATTTTAATAATTCTACCTCTTCTATATTTAATAATAATTTTATTTATATTGTCATAAAATTAATTAGGTTAAGTCA
>CATIWR010100703.1:0-47834 GCA_949677035.1 Omphalea diandra | reverse complement strand
TTGCTACTCATTTTCTTCAATTTTCTTTATGAAATTGTAAGTGTTAGGTGTGAGCATTAAACACCAAGTTGTAAGGTTGTAGTGTTAGCCTCCAAAAACACTTCAATAAAGGTTTAAGTGTGAGCCTAGTGAAACACTTGAGTGAGGTTGTGTTAGCCTAAAAACACATTGTTGTAAGGTTGTGTGTCAGCCTAAAAGCACATTGTTGTAAGGTTGTGTGTCAGCTTAAAGACACATTGTTGTAAGGTTGTGTGTTAGCCTAAAAACACATTGTTGTAAGGTTGTGTGTGAGCCATCAAAACACAAGTTGTACAAGTTGGGTGGGAGCTTGAAAACACCTTGAGATAGTGAAATACCCAATTGGTAAATTGGGGAGTGGACGTAGGGTCGATTATACCCGAACCACTATAAATCATTATCTCTTTCTACTCATTCTTCTTCCCCTCTTCTTTGTTTTTGAAATTTTTTTACACCAATTCAACCCCCTTTCTTGATGCCAAGGGACAACAAAGGGTAAAGGCAAGCTTGAGCAGATTGAATGCTATGGATATGGAAGGCTTGGCCATATGATAACAGACTATCCAAAAGCCAAAGCAGAGAAGAAGAAAAAAGCCGATAAAGCCACTTGGGATGATTCTAGTGCATGTAAAAGTGAGTGAAGAAGAGCCATGGATTGGAAGAAAAGAAAGAACCAATCTTTTCCTTATGGCCTTAGAGAAGAACTCTTCAAAATAGGTATGTCATAGCTCTCTTGATAATGATTTAGATAAGGATGATCAAGAGTTATAAGATATGTTTACTGTTAAAAGTCCTATTAAGGCCCTAAAATCCACCAACAATGATCTTCATAAAAATTTTGAAAGAAATAAAATTTTGAAAACTGGATTGGTGGGACTTAAGAAAAGTTTTGATCTATTATAAAAGGAAAATGAGGCTTTGAATAAAGAAAAGAAGTTTATGAAATTATGTCTTCTAAAAATGAGAGTCTCAAGAAAGAGATCTCAACTTTGAAGGATTCACTTGCCTCTTTTATAAAAGGAAGAAAAAAACTTGATCTTATTTTAGGTTCTCAAAAGATTTCAAGAGATAAACATGGCTTAGGTTTTAATCAATCTAAATCATCCACCTCTAAGCCAAGGTTTGTGAGAGCTTCTTCCAAAGCCAAAACACCCTCACCTTCATTAAAATTACATGAACACAACACTAATTGCTCACATTCACACTCTTATAGGCCAAAGGCAAATCATACCTTAATTTATGGAACCAAGTATATTAAGAATGCATCAATTTCTTCATGTTTTAGGCATTAATCCTTTAGGAGGTCACCTCATACTTGCTCTACAAATGAGCTTAAGAAAGCATTCATTTGGTAATGCTTTTATTGTGGAAAATATGGTCATAAAGCATACTTTTGTTATGCTAGATTGAGAGATGAACATGATTTTATTGCTAATCCACATAAACCCAAAAGAAAATGGCACTAAAGAAAGTATGATTTTGTAGGATTGGAGGCACCTCACCCTCTACTTGGAATGGAAAATCAAATGGTGAGTGGAGCAACGAATTTTAAAGAGGCTATTGTATTTTGGAAATCATAAATTGTAATGTATCTCTATCCTTCCTTATTGTTTACCATGCATTTGCTAGGGGAGTGTTTGAATTTTGGATCTCTAGTAACTATAACAACCATTTTCATTTACTCATGACATTTATGTTCAAAAATTCATATGCATACAGGTTAAATCATCTTTCATACACAATCCAACATGTATTTAATATACACATATGTTAACTATTGTTTAAGGTTGATGACCACAAATTGATTCCTATCTAGGTATATGTACATGAGACAAAGATAGAGAGAGTTAGAATTTAGCCGTCGATCAGTGCTCCACATGTCTATATGCAAAACTTTATGCTCGAAAGTACCCAAACCTTATGCTTTCATGTCTGAAAAACATAATTATGATTTAATGAGTCGTGACTCATTGAATAAAAATAATAATAAGATTCTTATGGCACAACTAATAATCAAATATTATCATGATACATTAAAAGTATAACAATTGACTATGCAAGTGAAAATTTAATAGATTGATTTTGTTGTGTCCTTGCAAGGCAAATGCTGCTCTCGAGAATTCATGTGATTCAAGTGACATTTGATTTTTCTAGCTAACATATAACAAGTGAATCATTTGATCAATAATATATGCTAATAGGACATATTGGTCCCTTTTCTAAGTGATTTACAAGTGTTTGACAAGTCGATCACAACATCCTTTTAGTTTTATAAGCAAGTGTTCATTCACAATCGTATACCAAGTAAGCAAGTGTTCATTCACAATGGTATACCAACTAATCATTACGTTCATAGAATTCTCTCTTGACTTGTATTCACATGTAAAATTTCACAATTCAATCACATATACATGTAATAGAATACAACTATATTATAAAATCATCACACATACACATTATAATCCAATTATGGCTTTTACTCACCTTTAATGCAACCAACCTTTATGGTAGGTTTGTACCTCTCTTTTGGGCTTCCTCAATATGCTAAGATCTTAACATTTGATACATATATCATTATCAAAATTCAAAATGAGTTTGCATGCATGGTATGCAACTATGGTCATGTTCCATTTAAATGGACCTAGTATTTAAGCTTATTATTCTTATATGGCACCCTAACCTTGCTACACCTTTACAAAAATAACTCTTGATATACTAATATAAATGATTTGATTCTTTTTTTTGCATAAACTAGACACATAATGATACAACATATTCAAAATTCAGGTTAATATAAGGCCTATAGAAAATATGGTGAATTTTTGAATTTTAGTCTATTTTAATATGATCTCAGTCGAATTAGAACTTACAATGTTGGGCATATCTTATATAAATAAAATTGCAAAGGTGATTTACCATCAGTTACAAAACACATAAATGAACATTTTTCATGTCTTACACATTATCTAATTCAGCTTATAAGGTTGCCAAAATAAATGGCCAATCTCAAGGTGAGCAGGTTTTAACACATTGAGAATCAGTAACAATGAAGGAGCAATATCTCATCAACCATGATACTTTTGGTAAAAATATTTTACAAGAATGTAGATTAGACATAAATATATAACTTTCAAGTTTGTCACATCATCAAATTCCCATTCTATGACCATTAAATTCTTGAAAAACAGAACTAAAAGATTGAATAGATTTCCTCAAGTTCAGAGTTAGTCACAATCAGAGAGTAATGTCTATTTCTACACAATAAATTAAGCAAAAATGTTTTACATAAATTTAAAGGGGATATAAACCTATAAATTTTATATTTTGAACTTTGTCTAAATCAAAACATAAGGTCATCAAAATATATGAAAATAGCTAGACTAAGGAGATTTCAGTAAGTTATGAACCACCCCTAATAAAGGAGCCATAGCTCTTCACACACCAACATAAGGAAAAATGCTTTACATGCATTTATATGGGGCATAAAGCTATAACTTTTATGGTTTACACTTTCCCTAGTTCCTTTTCTAGGTTAATGAAATCGTGGTTGCAAAATATGCTCTAATAAGAAAACTAACACAATTAGCTCTTGTTCTCTTGAGTTTCAATTTCCATACATATGCTCTACCTCAAATACTCCATAATTCTTACTAATTTTACATGTTTAACTTGTCATGGGGGAGGAATTTCATGCGAGAATAAGATAAAATCACTTCTTTTCTCAAAACTAGAAAAACTTAGGGTTTCTTCTTAGCCAGCTCAGTTTTTTTCCCGTTTCTCTTCTTCTTCTTCTTCTTCTTTTTCTTCTTCTTCTTCTTCTTCTTCTTCTTCTTCTTCTTCTTCTTCTTCTTCTTCTTTTTCTTTTTCTTCTTTTGTTTTTCCTCTTCTTGTTCTTTTTTTTCTTCTTGTTCTTGTTCTTCTTATTCTCCCTCTTCTTCTTGTTCTTATTCTTTTTCTTGTTCTTGTTCTTCTTCTTTTTCTTCTTGTTCTTATTCTTGTTCTTCTTCTTCCTCTTCTTCTTCTTCTTCTTCTTCTTCCTCTTCCTTCTTTTTTTTCTTTTTCTTTTTCTTTTTCTTCTTCTTTTTCTTCTTCCACTTGTTTTTCTTTTTCTTCCTCCTCTTCATCTTCCTCTTCATCTTCCTCTTTTTCCTCTTCTTCTTCCTCTTCTTCCTCTTCTTTTTCTTTTTCTTTTTCTTTTTCTTTTTCTTCTTCTTCCTCTTTTTCTTCTTCTTCTTCTTCTTTTTCTTCTTCTTTTTCTTCTTCCTTTTCTTCTTCTTCTTCTTCCTCTTCTTATTTTTCTTTTTCTTCTTCTTTTTCTTCTTCTTATTTCTTAGCTTTCTTCCTTTTTCTGCACACCCTAGTGTTTTTTCCTCTCAAATTTGCTCTTCATCTTCTTCTTTTTCTTTCTTAGCTCTCTTCCTTTTTCTTTACACCCTTGTGTTTTTTCATCTCGAATTTGCTCTAAAGGAAGTATACCTACACTTACAAGACAAAATCATGCTATCGCATTACCATTAGTTAGAAGTTTAATATTCCTCTTTTAGTCCCTCTTCTTTACTTCTTCATCACCTCCATCCATCTATTAACCCCCATATGCTCTTTATACTTTTAAAGTTTAAAACATCATTATTTATGATGCTATAACATGCACACAACATAAGATAATTTACCATGCAACCATATAAATATCACATTTATGTTCAAGTGTCCCAAATGCAATGGTGCAAGTGTTATTGTCATGCTTATCGAATTCACATATCTAAATGATCATTTATCCAATGCATATGTTTTATATGGGATTACAAATCATTTATGCAATGAATGTGCTCATGTAAGGATGTTAATGAATGAGGATAAAGATGTTACATTTCTGCCCCTCTTATGAAGAATTTCATCCTTGAAATTTAATATTTGTAAACAAATATGGATATTGTCATTTCATGTTCTCTTCGGTTTTCTATGTAGCCTTTTCTTATGAGTGGTTTCTCCATAACACCTTAACTAAAAGGATTTCTCAATTTCGTAACTATTTTATCTTATAACCAATGATTTTCATTGGTTCTTCAATATAACTTACATCATCTATAATTATTATTATTAGATCCATAACTATATGTATAAGATCAAACTGATACTTTCTAAGCATACTTATATGAAATACATCATGAATCTGAGCAATCTCCAGTGATAGTGCTAGTCTATAAGCCAATGGATTGATTCTTTCTAGGATCTCTCATATGACCCTATGTATTGAGGACTCCGTTTCGTTTCTTGATAAGTCAAATTATTCCTCTCCATGTTGAAACTTGAAGGACAACTTTATCCACCACCTTATATTCCATTTCTTTTCTATGTGGGTCTGCATAGCTCTTTTGATTGTCATGTGCTACTTTAAGTTTGCTCTTGATTACCTTCACCTTGTCTACAGTGTCTTGCATTAGTTCTGGCCCTTTTAAAACATGCATCCCTTCTTTATCCTAATAGATAGGACTTTGATATTTTCTTCCATATAATGATTCATATGGTGCCATCTATATACTGCTATGATAATGATTATTATAAGTGAAAGCAAATTCAAGCAAGGCAATATATTCATCCCATGCATCATTGAACTCTATCACATAAGCTCGAATCATGTCTTTAAGTATCTAAATTGTCCTTTATTATTTTCCATCTGTTTGAGGATGAAAAACAGTATTGAAAATCAACTTGGTACCTAAAACCTATTGCAAACTGACCTAAAATCAAAATGTAAATCATGGATATCTATTTGATACATTGGAATGTAATGTAATCTGACAATTTCATCCATATATTTCTTGGCTAAGTACTTAAGTGAACCACCCCATCAAATACGCAAAAATTAAGCTGACTTAGTTAGTTGATTGATGATTATCCATATAACATCATTCTTCTTCAATGTTTTAGATACTTTATGTAGAAAGTCCATGGTTATTCTTTCCCATTTCCATATCAAAATCATCAATGGTTACAATTTTTCAACTGGTGCTTGATGTACTGTTTGGATCTACTGGCAAGTCATACATGTTGAAACATAGGCAGCTACATCGTTCTTCATTTAGGGCCATCAAAAATGAGATTGTAGGGTATTATACATTTTTGTCATTCTTAGATACATGGCATATAAACATTATGTGCCTCTTCTAGGATTTCTTTTTGCAAGTTATCAATATTAGGCACACAAATACGAGGTCCCAAAATCAAGGCAACATTTTGATTATTAAAATTTGTATGTCTCCCATGTTTTAACACGTTAATCATTCTTTGTAACTTTATATCCTTTCCCTGTGCTTCTTTAAATTCGAACATGCAAATTGGTCTCATTTGAAAAGTAGCAGTTAATACCCCATTCTTTTGCATGTTTAGTTCCACGTTTATAGCCCACAACTGAAGTAAATAAGATAATGAAAAATACCTATAAATGAGCTATATTGCTTTTTTATTTCCTACTCAAAGATCAGTAACCACTAAGTGATACTCAATCATGCAATCATAATCTTTTGGCAATTCTACCCACTGTCTCCATCTCATGTTTAATTGTTTTTGGCTCTTCAAATACTTTAAACTCTCATGATATGCAAATATCTAAAAAGTTTCTCCTTACAAGCACTGCTTCCATATTTTCAAAGCAAACACAATGATAATAAGTTCTAGGTCTTGTATTAAGTAAGATAATTTATAAGGCTTTAGTTGTCTATATGCATATGTAATTACCATAACATGTTGTATTAAAACACATCCCAAACCTTGAAGAGAGGCATCACTATAAACTACAAATCCTCTATTACCTGTAGGAATGACTAACACTATAATATATGTTAATCTATCTTTTAATTCATCAAAACTCTCCTGACATGCTTCAAACCACTAAAATGTTATATTTTTCAAAGTAACTTATTTGTTGGCTTTAGGCACCAAAAAGGGGGGTTGAATTGGTGTATAAAAAAAATTTAAAGTCAGGGATAAAGAAGAGTAGAAAATGAGGCACACGATTTATAGTGGTTTGGGTATTATCGACCCTACGTCCATTCCTCAATTCTCTGCAATTAGGTGTTCCATTAACTCAAAATGGTGTTTCTAAGCTCACACCTAACTTTTACACTATGTGTTTTCAAGGCTCACACAATAACCTTTACACTTTGTGTTTCAAGGCTCACACAATAAATTTTACACTATGTGTTTTTAAGGCTCACATAATAACCTCTCTTAAGTGTTTTCACAGGCTCACACTATAACCTTTCTTACAATTGATGTTTAATGCTCACACCCAACACTTACAATCTTATAAAGAAGAGAAGAAATTGAGTATCAAAAGATTGAGAACTTTAACACAAGTAATGAATTCTCTAACTCTCTTATTTATCACTGTTTGATGGAGTATTTATACCTTATACCCACCAAAGAGACGTTAGACTTTAAAGCTCAACAAATCTTCAAGACATGCTAGGTAGATTCTGCATTAATTGCATGTCAGGTAGGAGTCGTAGTCACCTACTGATCAATTACAATCATGAAATCTAAATTTCCATACGGGAGCCAAAAATTATGGTGAAAAAATCTATTTGTGTCTAACGGCTAGTCCACATGGCAGCTTCTGATTGGTCCATTAGGAAAATATAACTGTTGCATTTTAATTGCCCATAAAAGTTGCAGTTGCGATTCTTCTTTGTACAGGGCGCGACTCAGGACTCAAATTTTTCTATTTGAAAGACAATGTTCTTCTTCTTGAATCATGGTCACTACCCAAAATGTCACCCCCGTGAATTTTGATCTCCAACAGATGCCTGGGACACTTGGCATATTATGATTATGGACTAACTTCCCTTTTTAATCAGTTTGAAAGTTGCGGTTGCAACTTAGGCATGACACACACCACCAATTTGTCTGTGACTTTGACACTCCCATCTTTGGATGAGTTACAATAGCGATGATGCCCACAAATCCCTCTAGTTGAGTTTCACCCTTTCTTTGAACTAAGCCATAGTTGCGAATTACAGTGAATTTGGATGAACTTTGCCTTCTTGAAGATTATGCAATCCTTCCAACTTCCAATTGACAATCTAACTTAATTCTGCAAAACAACACTTAATTGAAACATTAGACATGATCAATCTACTTTATCAAGGTCAAAAGAGGTCCAAGACTTAGGGTTAACCACCTTAGTCTAATAATCTCCCCCTTTTTGATTTTGACAACCTAGATTGATCCTAAGAGGAAATAATGCAGAAATATGAAGTTGGAGTGTAATATGATTCAGTGAATACTTAAGGTGAAATTTCCTAAGTATGGCATTCAATCATTTAAAGTGAAATTTCTAAAAATCCTAAGTATGATAGTATGATGCTCCCCCTCAAGTTATCCTATTATTTGCAAGTTATTTTCTCTCTCCCTTAAACATAGATTCTTTCTATCTCTCCCCCTTTGGAATATCAAAAAGAGGGTTCATAAGGGAAAGGAATACATGCATAAGTAGTTAAGTAAGCATTAGGGAGTAAATGCATAAATAAATGAAGTAAAGCAAGCACATAACACAAAATTTCATCAAAGAAACAACTTTTATATATATAAACTTAGAAACAAGTTGTATGGGATCACATTTTTTGCAAAAACAAAAAATGCAAAAAAGATCCTAAACTTGAAAGTAAGAGAATCATCTTTAGAAAAGTCTTCATCTTCACGCTGATCTTCACCTTCAGCCTCATCTCCATCCTCAACATCATCATTGCCTTCTTCTTCTTGAGTATCATCAAACTCTGTGAAGTTCAAAAGATGGCAATGAGGGATTCCTAACTTTTTTTGCAAATCGATCATATCACTGTGAAGATGAGAGAGGAATATAAATCTCCTTTTCATCATCCTCATCAACTTATCAAGCTTTTTGTTGATGGTTGCAAGGGAGAGTTTTGCTTTAGGCTTTAGTTGAGGAGGGATGGATGGAGCTCCTTCTTCAATAACTAGTCTCTTTCATTTGGAAGCTTATGAATTCTCCATTTTCTTTGCTCCGATGGCATCTAGGGTATAGGCATTGGTGTCCGGGTGAACCGCTTTGGTGTTGATGAGATAGGTGAGATCAATGAAGTTTTGTGAAGGAAGGAGTTTCTTAGTGAGGAATTTTTCATTTTCCTCATCAAGTGCTCCTACAAAGCGATAAATGGCTGTAATGTAAGAAGGTAGAAGGAATTGGCTCTTGGGTTTGGTACTCATGTGGATCAATTGATCCATAAGATACTGTATGATTTGAATCAATTTATTTTTGACAAGGCAGAAAAGAAATGCCAAGTCTTTCTGTGATACTTTCTCGTTACCATCACTTCTAGCATTTATAAAAAAGGTGATGATACGATGGAGTATCCAAAGGGGTAGGGAGGATCTCGGGTCGTGTTTGGCTAGGGAGATTATGAAGTTGATGTTTTCTCTGACTTGAAGATTGAAGAGAGAAGAAAATTGGTAGAAAGTAATATAAAAAGGATCGCTAAAGGGCCAAAATACTAACCCATATTGCTTAGCTCGTGAATCGACTTTACGACTGAATTGAACAGTGCTCATGAATTCCCGCACAATTTCTTCATAATCGGCTTAGTCTCGAAAGATGAACTTGTTCTAGCCCAAATTAGAGAGGAAAGCACGAATCTCTGCATTGATGCCCAAGGTTTCCAGCAGAAAGGTAGATGGTATTTTATTGGGGAGGATGATCTTGGAAGAATTGGCTTTGTACCTTCTTTCTCTTCCTTTGTAATGCCTTTTATAAGGAGGAGAGCAGGTGGTGCAGAGGGCTGAGCCACAACCTTGCCTTTGTCTGCCCTTGAGATCTTCATGGGTGCCATTTATAAAGGATAAAGAGATTTGTGATTTAGAGAGTTTTTAGAGAGAGAGAGAAATTGATGTTGGAAGTGAAGTAAGGATGTTACTATTGAAGGGGGGTTTTTATAGCCTTTTAAAGTATTTGTAAATGGCTAGAAACAACTAGAAATGCATTGATGGAGAGATAGAAATGGTTGGCAGTCAAATCACATAAATGTCTAGGCGGTTACCTTAATTCGCATCTGCGAATCCATGAGTCGCTACCGTGACTTCCAAAAAATGTGAGCAACAGACAAATTTTCCTCGAGAATGCACACTTAATGGTAAAAAATTTGAATTTTGACCAAAATTTGCAGTGGAACTTGATTCTTGTGAATGCGATTTAAAGTTTGACAGCTAGGTGAAAAGGACTTATAATTTGCAACCGTGAAGATAAGATAACGACCACAAATTATGAGTCAGCGAGGATAATAATGAAAAAATAAGTTTTCGAAGAATCAAAATTGTGATCCACTTGGAAAATGCCATACTGAAGGCATATAATTAACAAACAACAATCAACACACATAGCAATCATACAAAAGATCAAAATTTTCACTTTTGGGAGCTTTTAGCAAGCATTCCCAATTCTCTCTTAATGAAGTTCATCCTTTCTTCATTGAGAGGTTTAGTGAAAATATCTGCAAGTTGATGATTTGTGTCAATAAACTCTAACACAACATCACCCTTTTGCGCATGATCTCTAAGGAAATGATGTCTAATATCTATGTGTTTGCTCCTAGAGTGTTGGATGAGATTCTTAGAAAGATTAATAACACTAGTGGTATCACATTTAATAGGAATGTGATCAATCACTTTGCCAAAATCCTTCAATTATTGTTTCATCCAAAGAACTTGGGTGCAACAACAACCTGCAACAATATACTCAACTTTTGCGATGGATTAGGCAAAACCAAGATACTAGGCATTCTCCTATAAATTGGCAAGTCCTGAAAGTGCTTTTTCTATCTAATAAACTACCCGTATAATCCACTTCCGAATATCCTATGAGACTAAAGAATGAATCCCTAGGATACCATAACTCTAAGTGAATTGTGCTATGCAAATTTTATGTTAACAACATTTAAATGTGACTCTCTATGATAGGATTGTAACCTAGCACACATACATACACTAAACATGATATCCGACCTAGAAGCAGTAAGATAAAGTAAAGATCTGATTGTGCCTTGATATCTCTTTTCATCTACCGTTTACCCGATTCATCTTTGTATAGCTTGATGGTACTACTCATAGGGGTCTTAGCTACTGTGCAACCATCCATGCCAAACTTGTTGAGTATTTTCCTTGTGTACTAAGCTTTGTTGATGAAGATCTGTTCTCTGGTTTGCTTGATATATAGATCGTGAAAGAATTTAAGCTCTCCCATCATGCTTATTTCGAATTCCCTACTCATACACTTAGCAAAATCCTCACAAAGAGATTCATTAGTGGCGCCAAAAATGGTATCAACAATATAGATTTATATAATTAGTGTATCACGCTTGTGCTTTTTAATAAAAAGTATGATGTCCACTTTTCAACCTTTCCTTTTTCAAAATCATTTTTCAAGAGAAATGAACTAAGCCTTTCATACTAAGCTCTTGGAGCTTTTTTCAATCCATACAAGGCTTTGTTCAATTTAAAAACACGATTTGGAAAACAATATGACTCAAAACCAGGAGGTTGTTAACATAAACTTCCTCCTCAATGATTCCATTCAAAAATGCACTTTTAACATCCATTTGAAAAAGCTTAAAATTCATGTGGCATACAAAATCTAAGAGTATCCTAATGGCCTTTAATCTTGCAACAGAGGCAAATGTCTCATCATAATCTATGCTTTCCTCTTGGTTGTATCCCTTAGCAACCAATCTAGCTTTATTTCTTGTGATAAGACCGTGCTCAAGTTGAGAAACAAAGGCAAGATTATTATCTAAAGGATTAAGTTATGATTTAGTACTTACACCCTTGGAGGTATCATCAATGATAAAGTCCTTGGGGTGATATTTGAAAAATATCCAATCTTTGGGTAGATATTGTCTTAGCTCATCTCTTTGTTAAAGTTGTGGCTCCTCATCTTCTTTTGATGATTCACCTCCTTCTTTGCTTTTATTCTCTCTTCTTGTGGTATCTTCCAATTTCAGCTTTTCGAAATCACCTACAAGATCATCAACAAAAACACCTTTCCCAAGATCAAGTTTACTAGATTCATTAAAGATAAATTTCATAAATTCTTCAACTACCATAGAATTATTGTTAAAGACTCTATATGCCTTGCTAGAGGTGGAATAGCCTAAGAATATTCCTTCATTGGTCTTGGAGTCAAATTTTCCAAAATTATCCTTGGTATTTAAAATATAGCAATTACATTCAAATACTCTTAGGTATGAAATCTTTGGTTTTCTACCATTCCATAGCTCATAAGAAGTTTTATTGAGTATGAGTCGTTTACAAACTCTATTTGCAATGTAACACGAAGTATTAATGGCTTTGGCCTAAAAGTAATTTGGTAAAGAATACTCATTAAGCATAGTTCTAGCCATTTCTACTAGTGTTCTATTTTTTTTCTCTCTACAATACCATTTTGTTGTGGTGTTCTAGGGGTTGAAAAATTATGAAATACTCCATTCCCCAAACAATTAGTTTCAGAAGACTCATTTTGAAATTCCTTTCCATGGTCACTTCTAATAGAAGAAATGAAGTAACCTTTTTCTTTTTGAACTCTTTTGCAAAACTCTTGAAAGCTTAAAAAGTATCACTCTTATGAGCTAAAAAGGATACCCAAGTAAACCTAGAGTAGTCATCAACTAGGACTAGTGCAAAATGCTTTCCACCTAAGCTAGCACTCTTAGTAGGTCCTATCAAATCCATATGAACTAGTTGAAGAGGTCTTGAAAAACTTACAACATTTTTTGCTTTGTGGTAGGCTTGATGTTGTTTCCCCATTTGGCAAGGACCACATGTCTTGTCTTTAGTGAAATTTAGCTTGGGAAGGCCTTCCACCAACTTTCCTTTAAATAGGCCTTGAAGAAGATCCATGCTTGCATGTCTAAGCCTTCTATGCCATAACGAAGCTTCATTGCTTAAAGACATAAGACACTTAAAAGATTGGTTAGCCAAATGGTCTAAGTCAATTGAATAGGTATTGCCTTTTCTTTCACCCTTGAAAATAACCTCATCATCGACTAAAGTGGTGACTCGACATTCCCTAGGATCAAAGGTGACTTTATTACCTTTGTCACACAATTGACTTACACTCAACAAATTATGTTGTAAGCCATTAATTAATAAAACATTATCAATTAATGAACAACCATTTTTACTAATGGTTCCAATGCCAATTACCTTACCCTTGGCATTATTACCAAATGTGACATCTCCACTTTTTTTTTCCTTCAATGCCATGAATAACTTTCTATTTCCAGTGATATACTTGGAACATCCACTATCCACATGCCAATTGCTTGATTTGGTGGTTGCCACACTCCTCTACACAACAAAAGTGAGTTACCTTTTCTTACATACCCATGCATACTTGGGTCCTAAGAGATTAGGAGTTGAAGGGTCCAGTAATTTAAGGTGAGCCTTCTTAATAAAATAATGAATGTTAATATGCTCAATTTTCATGCAATAATGGCATTGGAGTTTAGACTTGTGAGTCTTCTCCTTTGCACAAATTTAGTATGAGAAGAAGGCCTTCTCATACCTTGATTATATGAATACATGCATCTGAATGTATGATGATAAGTATTAGGGAATTTTTTATGGGAGTGAGCATGCTATTTGTTGTATATGTAGGCATGGTTAGCTCTTTGAGTCTTGGCTCTTGAGCTTAAGGGAGCCTTCCTTTTGCCTATAGGCTTAGAAGGCTTAGTGCTAGGAGCACTCTTTTTCCCAATTACCTCAACACTTGAGGTTTAAGGTTCTGATGATCTAATACATGTAGTTTGAGATGATGAGGAGGCTCCATTGAAGCCTAGACCATGTTTAATTGATGGTGGTCTTTGTGACATAATTAATATGTCCAAGGCTTCCTTTTCTTTGTGGAATTTAGAGATTGAGCTTCTAAGCTCAATGATTTCTCCCTTTAGAGAGTCATTCTCTTTTCTTAATGAAGCCAATGAAGAAGATGATGTAGAAAGATTTTTCATAGATTTTTTGAGCCCATCATTTGATGTTTTAAAATCGCTTATAAGGTCATTGAGATATTTATAATTATTCTTTAATTTTTGACACTTTTTCTTGTAAGACTTCATTTGTGACTTGTATTTGTCACATCTCATAGTTAGAGCCTCTAGATGCTCTTCACCTATCTCATCAAATTCAAAATCAGAATGAGAGTATGAAGAAGTACTTAACTTATTTGTAGAATCTTCTTGTGCCATGAAACAAATGTTAGCAACTTCTTCTTCTTCTTCATCTTCACTTGAGCTGTCATCCCAAGTGGCTAAAAAGCCTTTGTTCTTCTCATTGTCCTATCTCTTCTTCTTCTTTAATTTGGGACAATCGTATTTGCTTTGGCCTTGCTTGTCACATTGATAGCAAGTGACTTCATTGGATGTCTCTCTTGGATTAGGAGCTATCTTCTTGAAGCTTCTTATTTCTTTTCTTCTTCTAATTAACTCCTTTGTTCTTTTTGAGAGCATTGCTAGCTCCTCGTCTTCTTTGTCACTTTCTTCATCACTAGAGGTAGTTTCTACCTCTTTCTCCTTTATTGAGGATTTGAGTGCCAAGGTTCTTCTTTCTTTTTCTGGTTTATCTCCTTAGCCCCTTAGTTTCTTCATTGGCTCATTTTTTTATAAGTCTAACTCATAAGTTAAGAGTTTGCTTATAAACACAGCTGTTGGAACCTTCCCAATCTCCAGATTGGACTCTTGGATCCTACACACTATTGCATCAAACTTTATCTAAAGGAAGAGTTTTAAGGATTTGTGTGTTTACCACATAGTTGGTGAGAGTCCTTCCGAATTTCTTCATGTTAGTGAGGATGGATAGGAGCCTATTCATCATTTTAGTGATGCTTTCATGGTCCTACATCATGAACTACTCTCATTTCGTGACGTATATCTCCAAATGAATTGATTTAACCAGAGTTGTGCCCTTATGGTAGTTCTCAAGAGTCTTCCAAATGACATGAGCTATTGGGCAATGTTGCACTCTTCCAATCTCTTCCGTAGAAGAATGGCCATTGCTCTCTTATTTTTGCCATTGGATCTCCTATGGGCTTCAACCCAATCTTCCATTGGAATAAGTTCTTCAATTCCATCCACTACTTTAGTGGGTGGCTTCCATTCTTTGACAACCACATCCCAAAGGTCCACTACAACTGTATCAAGTAAATTTCCATCCTAACTTCTAATGAGTATAGCCAGATCCATCAAAGTGAGGCTTGAGGTGTAAGTGGATTCCCTCTTGTGCCATGAACTTTGCTTACCCAATTAAGGCTTGTATGTGAGACTTGGCTCTGATACCACTTGTTCGTCCTAGGCACTAAGAAGGGAAGTTGAAATGGTGCATAAAAAAAAAATTAAAGTAAGGGATAGAGAAGAGTAGAAAATGAGGCACACAATTTATAGTGGTTCGGGTATAATCGACCTTACGTCCACTCCCCAATTCTTTACAATTGGGTGTTCCACTAACCCAGAATGGTGTTTTTAAGCTCACTCCTAACTTTTACACTTTGTGTTTTGAAGGCTCACACAACAACCTTTACACTTTGTGTTTTCAAGGCTCACATAATAACCTTTACACTATGTGTTTTTAAGGCTCACACAACAACCTCTCTTAAGTGTTTTCACAGGCTCACATTTTGACCTTTCTTATAATTGGTGTTTAATGCTCATAGCCAACACTTACAATCTCATAAAGAGGAGAATAAATTGAGTAGCAAAAGATTGGGAGCTTTAACACAAGTAATGATTCTCTAACTCTCTTATTTATCACTGTTTGGTGAAGTATTTATACCCTATACCACCAAAGAGACATTAGACTTTAAAGCTTAACAAATCTTTAAGACATGCTAGGCAGATTCTGTATTAATTACATGTCAGGTAGGAGTCATGGTTGCTATTGGTCAATCATGATCGCGAAATCCAAATTTCCATATGGAAGCTAAAAATTGTGGCAGAAAAACCCATTTGCGTCGAACGGTTAGTCCACGTGGTAGCTTCTCATTGGTCTATCAGGAAAATATAACCGTTGCATTCTAACTACCCACAAAAGTCACAGTCGCGATTCTTCTTTGTACAAGGCACAACTTAGGATGCGAATTCATCTTTTTGAAAGACAATCTTCGCGGTCGTTACCTAAAATGTCGCCCTTATGAATTTTGTTCTCCAACTGATACCTAGGACACTTGGCATGCTAGGATTGTGGACTGGCTTCCCTCTTTAATCACTTTGAAAGTTGTGGTCGCGACTAAGGCGTGATACACACCGTGTGACTTTGACACTCCTATCTTTAGATGAGTTATGACAACGATGATGCCTGTAAATCCCTCTGGTCGAGTTTCACCTTTTCTTTGAACTAAGTCATGTTCGTGAATTACAGACCACTGACCGTGAATTTGGATGAACTTTGCCTTCTTAAAGATTATGCAATCCTTATAACTTTCAATTGACTATCTAACTTAATTATGCAAAACAACACTTAATTGAAATATTAGACATGATCAATCTACTTTATTAAGATCAAAAGAGCTCCAAGACTTAGGGTTAACCACCTTAGTCCAAAATTATTCAAAAGAGTAGCTATAAGTGAAAAGCCTTGAACAAATCAATGATTTTACCTAACTAGTCTTAGAGAACTTTAAACTTCTGTAACACTCTTTGGGGTTTCTGATTTTACTATTGCTTTAATTTTACTTGGATCCACCTCTATGCCCTTTAAAAACCTATATGTCCTAAAAATAGTATATGATCAATCTAGAACTCGGGCTTGCTTAATTTAGCAAATAACTATTTTTCTCTCAAAATTTACAAGGCTATCCTCAAATGTTGTTCATGATCCTCCTTGTTCCTTGAACACAATGAGCACAATTACAAATTTGTCAAAGACTGAAACACTTTATTCCTAAGAGCCATAAACACAACTGGTGGATTAGTCAAACCAAATGGCATCACTTAAAATTCATAATGCCCATACCTAGTTCGAAAAGTAGTTTTTGGTGCATCTAGGTTTGAAATTTTGAGATGATGATAACCCGATTTCAAGTCATGTTTAGAAAACACCCATGCTCCTTATAATTGGTTAAACAAATCATCTATCCTTAGCAAAGGATATTTATTCTTCACAGTAACTCGATTCAACTGCCTATAATCAATACACAAACTCATTGTCCCATCTTTCTTGTTAAAAATAACACTGGAGCACTACAAGGTGACACACTAGGTTTGATGAATCTCTTTTCAAGTAGTTTCTACAACTGAGTCTTCAATTCTCTAAACTCAGTTGGAGCCATCCTATAAGGTGGAATGGATGTCGATGCAGTTTTTAAACTAACTTAATTATGAATTCTATCTCCCTGTAAGGTGGTAAATCGAGAATTATTGGATGCTATGATGCTTTGATTTGTATCACTTATTTGTTTGGATTTGGACAATCTTGTTTGAAGTCACTTGATATAACATTTAGTTTTGTTTATGTTTTTGACATTCAACATTTGGTATCCTTTGTGGTATATTTAATATCCAACCTTATAAATAACATTTGTAGTTTTGTGTTATAACATTTGGTATCCTTTATCTTTTAAGTTTTCAATTTTTGGTATGAAAGCCATCATTCAAAAAGTGAGAGAATGTTGTGTTAATAGGGAGAATGCTTAGAGAACATGTGACCCTAAGACATTGGTCTCACTCCTCTACTTAGAATGATATGTTTTGAATGATAACAAAATAATGACAAAACCTTGAGAAGTTTTAATAATTGTATTTTAATGTTTTTGCATCCTATGAATAAACTCGATGAATGGTAATGGGAAAGAATAAATTCTATGGGCATTGAACAATTTGCAATAGGTATTGGAATATCATAACAAGTATTGGACAAATGCTCAAACATGAGCTATGCACTATGGACCTCACCATGGACATTGAGTTTTCACAACCAACGTTGATCTGGACCTTACAATAAGTATTGAAAAAATGCTCTAATTTGTGTTGCACATTCTAGACCTCGCAATAGGGTACACTCAAACAATCAATAGATGTTGAGATGTTTCTAACTGACATTGCAAATTCTCAAACAATCATTGAAGCATTTTTGTAGATTTTGAAAAATAGAGCACCATGCACATTCTTTACAGAAAATCAACAATAGGCATTGATCATACTTCAACAGGTATTGATCATACTCCAAACGGCATTGAGAAGTGAGCAACGAGCCTTAAGCCAATGCTATAAATGCCTAAAGTGTTATGGACCATCCAACTGGCATTGTGAAATTCACAATGGGCATTGAAAAAATCTCAAACTAGCATTGAAAAACTAACAATAAGCATTGGAAGTGTTTGTTATAAGATTAATGGGTGTTATTGAGAATCAACGGGCATTGTCACTTTTAACGACTAGTTTTGTAAGAAAGTTGTTAGACTGAACATAAAATTTTCAATGTCTATTTGGCATTTAGCTATTTAAGGAACATTTTTGAGACTAGAAAAAAGGATAGAAAAACTTTGGAGAACAATTGTACACAACTAGATAACATCTAGCAAGTTCTTTGTGTAAACTTTTTGGTGTTGCTTTAATTTGGGTAGAGTGAGGATTACTTTATCACTCTTTGAGAGTAGGTTTTCTTAAGCATTAAAAGTATATTTGTTGCCTAATTGAGTGGCATTGACACTACTTAGATATATCTTTGTTAGTGGTTAAAAGGTTGGTTATGTACTTTAGAAAATACTAATGGTTGGTTTGACTCTCTTGTTCCTTGCTAAAAGAGAGTAATTATAAAGGTTGTCTTTGAGCCTGAAAAAGGAAAGGTTCTTCCTTAACTTGAAAGAGGAAGGTTTTTCTTAAGCTTGAAAAAGAATAGAAAAGACCTAAGTGAAAGCTTGAGGAGTGGAATAGGCACATTGCTAAACTGCTATAAAACTCTATGTTGATTTGTGTTTGTTGCTTCCTCATTATTTATTTGTGTTTTTATTTATAACCCAATTCATCCTACCTTTTCGGTTGCCTTACGCAAAAACCCTTACAACTTTTGTTTTCTAGGCTCATACAAAAACCTCTTACAAGAGTTTGAAAATCTAGACTAACTCTCAACCTACTTACAATGGTGTTCATTGCTCACACCAAATAATCAATAACACGTTAAAGAAAAGCAAATTGGTAAGAATTTAGCTATAATTAATTGAATTCTCTTGCATTTACATCAGTTTGGTGGAGTATTTATAGCCCACATCCACCAAAGAAATGTTACTCTAAAACTATCCCCAAATCTCTAAGTTGTGCTAGGCAGATTTTGTATTAAATGCTTGTTTGGTGGAAGTTGCAGTCGCTGCTGTCATTTCGTGGTCTCAAATTTTTAATTTGCACTGAAGAACCAAAAATTGAGGTAGAAAACCCTGTTCCATGTCTAACAGCTAGTCCACGTGTCCTTCATCCATTGGTTGTCCAAGAGAAATAGTTGTTGTGTTCTACCTGCTACTTAAAAGTCGCGATCGTGAGTTGTCTTTACCTTGGACAAGACTAGGACGTCAAATTTCTCTGTTTGAAGAGGAATTTTCAACTTATTGAGAAGCGATCGTGATAAAATATTCACCCCCATAAGTTTTGATTTCCAACAGTTCTCTTGGACACTTGGCATGCTGTAGCTGTGGCTTTAGTTCCCTTCTTTGTCACTATGAAATTCTTGGTCGCAACCTTAGACTCGAATGCCGCCGCGGATTCCTTTATGACTCAACCTTATTTCCTTTGGCTAAGTCGCAGCTGCGAATTGGTCTATGAATTCCTCTGGCCTAGTTACATCCATCCTTATAGCGGATTCGCGATCGCGATTTAAGGGATACATAATGCAAATTTAGATGACCTTTACAAGGTTGGAGATTTTGATTTCCATCCAACTTTTAATTGAAAAACTATCTTATAAACTGCAAAATAACACTTGGTGAAAATATTAGAACTGATCAATCTCTATTGTCAAGATCAAAAGAGGTTCATGACTTAGGGTTAACCAACCTAGTCCAATATTTTCTTATTAGAATAAGAATATAAATTGAAATTCTTTTTTATTAGAAGCAAATAAAAGAGGAAAATAAGCGGGATACAATAGAAAAAGGGAGAAGAAAAGAAGAAACAAAGAAGAGAAACAAGAAGAAGAAGCAAGAGAAAAAGAAAGAAGGAGAAGAATAAATTAACTAGGAAGGAATCTAGAGGCTCTCTAGTTTGGCAAAAGGTATGTGATTTTATATTTTATTTTTCTATAAAATTTTTCCTTTGATTTGATTTTATATTTATTTTCCTATAAAATCTTTCCTTAATGGCATATTAATTATAAATAATTAGTGGGAATTATGAAGTAATTGTAGATAAGTTTCATGTATGAGAAGTTATTGCAGTGAATAAGAGCTAAATTCATTTTCATTCTATTTTAAGAACAAACTGTTATAGTTACGATTTTATAACCCTAAAAGAGAAATTAGGCAATGTGTAAATATGAAAGTTGTAGATTTATGCCACATCTGAATGCCTATAAACCAAATTTGCTGAATATGTTATGTATGAAGAGATATTGCTCCTTGATTGGGACTAATGCCAAACTTGTTAAAACCTACTCAGTCTGTTGGTTTTGTTTTCCAAGAATTTTGTAGCTCTGAAAGAGGAATTAGATGAAGTGTAAAACATAAAAGTTGTAGAGTTAGGTCTTATCTAAATCCCTATAAAGTAGTCTTACTGAATATGTTATGTGTAAAGAGATATTACTCATTGATTATAACTGATCCTAAACCTATTAAAACCTGCTCAACCTTAGATTGTTCAACTTAGATTGTTCATTTATTTTGATGACCTTAGAAGTTGAATTGGAGAAAGCATAAAACATGAACAATGTTCATTTATATTTTAACTAATTGGACGAAAGTTACTTTTGAAATTGGACATTTACTTTTTGAGATATGGTTAAGATTGTAAGGTTTGCTTAGCATATACTTATAACTAAAATAGGAAAAAATTATAAAATTCATCATAAATTGTGTAGTGCATATTTTGACATGAATTTTGGATGTGTTATAACCATATATGTCTAGTTTAAGTATAAAAAGGAATTTGATCATTTGGATTGGTGGGGCAAAAGTAATTATAGAAATAGTCTCTAAGGTCTATATATTTTTACTAGAGCACACATGCATAATGAGATAAAAACTTTACTTTCTCATTATCAATTGATTGAGTGTACTAAAATAGTTCCTTAAAATGAACCAGGACCATCCACTACTTTGGAGAAAGAGGCAAGTAAATAGCTAATGGTACATAATGCATGTGAATGGTTAAATGTTATGAACTTATTTTCTATGGATTCAAATGCTATTTAATGAGATGACATTGATAAATATTTTGATAAAAAGATTGTTAGATTTTGAAATTATTTATTTTGATGAGATATTGATAAATTATTGCTTGAGAATGAAAGTATGTTTGTTATATGATTTGCCAAGATTGATGGGTGTTATTACTAGTTGTTATATTGACGAAATTTTATTTAATGTGTAAATGAATTATTGAATGACTATTATTTAATGTTATTTGAGCAAGCAATAAGAAAAGAATAGCTTGTGTGGTAACTACGGATAACTATATAGCCTACGTGGCATTAAAATTAAATAAGACTAGCCTGCATGACAATGATATGTTATAACATATGTGGCAATAATATATGCGGCAATGATATGTCAAAGCTTATGTGGTAATAACATTTGATAACCTGTGTGGGTAGTAAAGATTAGAAATTCTTTATTATGAGCATGGATGAGATGATTATTTATTTATCTTTAAACACTTATTATGCTATTTGTGATTAGTATATCATTAACCATTTACTGACTGAGTATGTAAGCTCATTCTTTTGTATTTTATTTTCCTTTAGGAAGAGTAAACTAAAGATTATATTTAGTCTACATTTTGAAGTTATTGTATAGCAGTCTAATAGAGATTGAGCTAGTATGTAGTCTTTTACTATTTTTTTTACTGGTGTATGTTTTGTTGCAAATAGTTATTTTTATTGTAATATAGTATGTAAAGTAAAATAAATAAAAAAGGATCCTTTAATGATAATGAAATGGTATGAGAAAATTTTAATGATGCTATGTTATTATAGTACTTGCCCTATGAATGAGTTGACACATACATTGTGGAAATGATTATTAAATATGGATTAATAACTCAAGCAACATTGTAAACTAAACGAAGTTTAATAAATAATAATCCATGAAATGGGGTACCACATTTAGTGGTATTAGAGTGGGTAAATGATTCTATAGAAATGATATATGGATTGCTTTAATACTTACACTACAAAAACATGAATAGTGATGATTAAATCCATCGCTAACAAGGAAAAATCCATTACTAAATAAGAATAGTGACAGATAATTTCCATTGCTAAAGTGTTCCTCGGTAAACCAATTAGTGAGGCATATTATGGGTCCATCGGTAATTCTAATGACAAACTGGGGATGGAAAAGTAGTTACAAATTTATGGGTCCAACTCTTAGGCATTTAGTGATAGATGTTACATTAGAGATGAAAAAGAGTCATAGTTAATTCTGTCGCTATTTTAGTGACGAATTGGTAAGGCAAATCCATTGGTAAATTAACGATGAATTGATGTTGTCGCTGAGGTGGAAAACCTGGTAATTTTAGCAACAAATAATGACTATGTTAGCAATGGATTTCACAATCCATCACTATTTTTTTATCTATTGAATTTATATTAATAATTGCATATTTATTGAAATAAGTTATTTTATATTGAACATATCATAATAATAAATATAACAAAATAATATTATTAATATATAAACATTTAAATGTATATCATAAAGTATAAATGAAAAAATATCACATAGTATAATGTACATAGTACATAAAAAAATCACAAAGTCTGTGTACATAAAGATCAAACAGGGTCCATTCACAGGGTCGTCCGCATGCTCATTAGTGGGAGATGACTGATACGAGGGAGGATGAGCAACTGTAACCTAAGTGCCATGGTTAGCTTTGCAATGAAGTGATGCATCTCATCCATTTGCTGCTTCTGCTCCTCAAATTGTTGCTAGAAAGACTACCTTTGCTCATCCATCTTTTCCTGAAACTCTTGTTGAATCTCTTGAACAATGGCAATGTGGGTGAGAAGAAGTAATCGATGATGATGATGTAGACTGACTGAAGAAAGTAGGTGCAAGCTGGCCCATGCCATACATATGTCTCTTCTTCTGTTCACCTCTAGCCTGGGAGAATATCTCCTTCTCATCGGTCTGACATGGCTCTTAGAAGCCCTCTTTAGGTAAGTAGCTCTCTCGTATGAATTGCGATAATTTTCTTGTAACTTAATGATACGTTAAATAAAATTTAATAAAAAAATAATTAAATAAAGAAATTTAATTATTAATAAAGGTGAAATATTAAATTATTCATCTTAGCAAAATTTATAGCTACACTCGTAGACCACTAATTGATGTATTATTGGTTATTCTGATTGATGTGCGTATGCTCAAACACATCAAAATATGTAGAATCATACTACAATTTTTCACTCTGAAAATACATACATTTCATTAATTTAGATAAGAATATAATAAACTTAAATAACATATTAATTAACAAATATTTGAAACATACTCATTAGTTGTCTTCGATGCTTGGCAATAGATAGAAAACCTCTAGTATGGTACTAGGGACTAGAACCAAAGCTGCTTATCTCGCTAAGGTGGTTGCGTGAGGCTTGTGCACTATGCTCCCTAAACTATGGTATGTTCCACACTACCTGCTAGTTGCCCCATACATTCTCTGGGATGCTCACAAGTTGTCTACCACTTCGTCTTTACTTGGATAAATTATTGGTGTAGCAATAAGCTGCTGCTCCCACTTCCTCCTGATCTGGGCTTTAATGATGGATCCCAAGTAAAAAACTTTTTAAAATACAATAAAAAAAATTTGTTAAACCAATACATTTAGATAATCAAAATTAATAATAAAATGAGACATACTTATTGTTCTTTTATACCTTAAATTCCTAAAATCTTAGAGATCCAAGCATAACATGCATTGTTTAGAATGAAACTGTTGTTTGTGTAACAAAGAAAATGTAACGACCATTTTTTTTTACAAAACATGGCATTCATGTCCAAAAATACATATGTATACAGGTTTTATTCATCATACATACATAATCCAACATGTATTTAATGGACATATATGTTAACTAATGTTCAAGGCTAGTGACTATAAACTAGTTCCTATCTAGATGTATATAGATGACATAAGGAGAGAGAGACTTGGAATTTAGCTGTGACCTGTAGTCCATGAGTCTCTAAGCAAAACTTTATGCACCACGGTATCCAAACCCTATGTTTTAGTATTTGAAAAACATAATTGCGATTTGGTGAGTCATGACTTAATGAATAAAAATAATAATCAGATTCCTATAGCACAACCAATAATCAAATATTATTAGGATACATTACAAGTATAACAGTTGACTGTGCAAGCGCCAATGAATAGATTGATTTTTGTTGTGACCTTGCAAGACAAATACTGCTCTCAAGAATTCATGTGATTTAAGTGAAATTTGATTTTGTTGGCTAACATATAACAAGTAGATCATTTGATCAATAAGATATGCCAATAGGACATATTGGTCCTTTTTCCACGTGATTGGCAAGTGTTTGACAAGCCGGTCACAACATCCTTTTAGTTTCATATGCAAGTGCTCATTCACAATGTTATATCAAGTAATCATTAAGAGCATATAATTCTCGCTTGGCTTGTTTTTACATGTAAAGTGTAACAATTCAATCTCATATACATGTAATAAAACATAATCATATTATAAAATTATCATATATTCACATTAGAATCTAATTATGGTTTTTACTCACCTTTTCAATGTGACCAACCTTTATAATAGGTTTGGTTCTCTCTCTAGGGCTTCCTCAAAGTGTTGAGATCCTAAAATTTGATACATACATGGTTATAAGTATGTCAAAATGATTATGAATACTTGGTATGCTACTATGGCATGATCCACGCAAGTGGACCTAGTATTTATGCATATTTTTCTTATGTGGCAGCCTGAGCTTACTACACTCTCATAGTAATAACTCTTGAGATACTTTTCCAAATGGCTTCATTCTTTTTTACAAACAAATAGACACATAATGATACAACATACTAAAATTTCAGATTAAGATAAGACAAATAAAAAATGTGGTGAATTTTTGAATTTTGCCCTGTTTCAATGTTATCTCAGTTTGAGTAGGTCTTACATTCTTAGGTATATCTCAAATTATACAAATTGAATATTAAAACTAATTTACCAAAAGTTATAAAACGCATAAAGGAAAATTTTTCATGTTTTCTCATTGTCTAATTTAGTGTAAAAAGTAACCAAAACAAATGACCAATCTTAGGGTGAGCGGGTTTTCAACATAATGACAATTAGTCATGATGAAGGGGCAATATCTATACAACCATGCTAGATTTGGGTAAAAATATTTTATAGAAATGTAGATAATACATAAATATAAAACTTTCAAGTTTGTCATATCACTAAAGTCCAAATCTATGACCATCAAATTCTTGGAAGACAAAATTAAATGATAAGTGAGGTTTCATCTGGGTATAGGGTCAGTCATAATCAATGAGCCATATCTCTTTCCACACAACAAATCAATCAAAATTTCTTTATAAGTATTTATAAGGGATATAACCCAACAAATTTTATGTTTTAAACTTCGTCTAGATCAACACATAAAGTCATCAAAATATATGAAAACAGAAAGACTGAGGTGATTTCGGTTAGTTGTGAACCAACCCCAATGAAGGAGTCATATTTCCTCACACACACAAAATCAAGAAAAACTATTTCATAGGCATTTATATGGGGCATAAAGATACAACTTTCATATTTTGAACCTTCCCTAATTCCTCTTCTAGGGTTATGAACTCGTGGGTACAAAATTCTGCTCTAATAACAAAAACAACACAATAAGCTCTTATTCTCTTGAATTTCAGCTTCCATCCAAGAGTTCTACCTTAAATGCTCCATAATTCTCACTAACCATGCATGATTAATATGTCATGAGGGGTTAATTTCATGTGGGAAGAAGATAAATTAACTTACCTATTGTCTCAGAATCAGAAAACCTTAGGATTCTTCCCTAGGCAACTCATTCTTCTCCCTCATCCTCTTTCTTCTTCTTCTTCCTTTCTTTCTTTCTTCCTTAGGTCTCTCTTTATTCTCCTGTCTTTCATGTTTAACCTCTCTATTCTGATCCTAAAGGGAGAAAAATTCCACTTGTAAACCTATTGTAACAATACAAAATCATAGTGTTTCACTTCCATTGGTTGGAAGTTCAGTTTCCTCTTTTAGTCCCTCTTCTTCACTCCTTGAGAACCTCCATCCATCTCCTAATCCCTATATGCTCCTTATACTTTTAAATAAGCTCTATAACAACATTGCTTATGATGCTATAACATGCACATAACATAAGATAATTTTCCATGCAATAATACAAATATTACATATATGTTCAAGTGTCCCAAATGTAATGGTGCAAGTGTCATCATCGTGTGTATCCAATTTACATGTATAAATGATAATTTATCTAATGCATATGTTCATGTCAGATTTCAAATCATTTATGCAATGAATATGTTCATGTAATAATGCCAATGAATGTGGATGGTGATGTTATAAAACAAGTTAGTAAGAGATAATAAATATGAAATATGCAAAAGTATCTAACATTAGAAAAATATATTCAGTTATATATTTCATTTTAAAGGACTTAGAAATCAACAATTATTAAGAATGAAATCAAAATTAATTGAAAAAGAATAAATTATGTACCTCCCATCTACTATATGGAGTGTCACTTTACTAATACTAGGCTCGATTATTGATGTTGTTGATGACAACATAGTTGGTGTCTCCTCTACAATAGATGGTGTAATCAGTACTGATGAGGATGATGGTGGAAGTGAGGATGGCGTCGATGTTGAGTGGAAAGGTATAAGTGGTGATATTTTTAGTGTTAATGAAGGGACTGATGGTGAGGGGGAACTGATGATTGCAATGGTAGAACAGAGGGTGAAGGCTATAAACCTCACCCCACTATCCTTCTCATAAAACTGTCCGACCTAGATGTCCTATGCCTCAATCCTCTACTAATGTCATCACCCCTCCCCTTTATGATGCCTATATAGTAGGAATTAAATAAAGAATAGACAAATATAACTAATAAATTGAACATTTTAATAACACATACATAATGAAAAAAAAAATTGACTACTTTAAACATAACAATAAAGAAAACTAAACCTAATATATATGCAATACAACTCTAATCAATTTCACTATCATTATCATCGTACAAATCCTCTTCCTTATTAGTTTCTTCATCTTTATCATCTAATTCAAATTTTATCTTTGCATCATCTTCTAATTCAACATTGTCATCATCAATTTACTAAATTCACCATTTGGATCATTTAAGGATCTAGATTCTTCATCTTTCATAATTGTAATTGAATGAGCATCTATATTATTCTCTTAGAAAGCCGATATTACATACAAAATTAAAAGTGTTATAGATATTTCCAGAATATGGATTTCTCCTCTAGCTTTAATTTTACATATAACTAACTAGTCACTCGAATCAAGTCTTAAGCTAAGGTAATTACAATAATACACTTGACATGCTTGCATTGCTAGAACAAATGACTAATGCTTGTTGAAACTTCGTTTATGGTTCACCTTGACAAGTTTATATTTTGGATGAACTTTAGTACCTAAATTGGGCATTTAATCAAACCACTCACACTTGAATAAGATGGTTCTCTTAATTGGCTATTTCAAATACTCTAACTGTATAACTTTAATTAACCAACCATAATAGTCACTTTCATGTACATTGGAACTGGTGCCTTATGTACAAACACCACTGTTCATCATAGTTATATGAAAACCATGTCTTTCATTATGAAATTTAAATCCATTTACATAATACACAGGGTAAGATTCCACCATTCACAATTGAGCTTTTACTAGATCCTTTATGAATCTATTTGAGATATTATGTGATGGATCATGTGCCTAAAATAAATACCTATCAATTTAGCAATAAACAAATTTAGTGTCAATGTATATACACATACATGTAAACATAAATAATGGAATCTTGATGCTCATGTATTTGTCAAACCAAGATGCAAATTCATTTTCAAGTTTAGCATCAACTATATGACTAGCAATTTTTGGTTGACGTTGCCTTACTCGTCAACATAAATTTTACACGGAAAAAAACAAAAGCACAAGAACTTAGATTGTATATATATATATATATATATATATATATATATATATATATATATATATATATATATATATTGTTTTTATATATTAATTTTTTATCATATATTATTTGTTTGATTGATTATTAAAAAATATTTTGTTTCAAATTTAATAATTTTTTTCTTAAAATTGTGTTATATAAGATTAAAAATATAAATCAATAGATAATTTTTTTTGTTACAACTAACTCCATAAATTATAAGTTTAAAAAATTTATTTTGACAATTATTTTTTATAAAATAATAATTAAATTTTAATTATTATTTATATATTAATTTTAAACATTTAAATAAATAAATAATTATTTAATAAAATAAAAATATTAAATTTATTTAAATTTTATTATTATAATCATATCGTGCAATGCACAAGTTGAGGAATAGTAATTAGAGTAAATCAACTTCACAATTAGCCTACAAAAAGGCTTGCAACTTCATTCTACTTGAGAAGAAATTACACAAGATCCACCATAGCATGACCAACTTGATATAATTCTCTAGAAGTCCAACTACACGAAGAAAATTGGAAATAGTGGACGAGATCTTGGGCATCAAGTTTGTTGGATTTTTTAGTTTGGGCTCGTCCATATTGAGAGCTCAACCCATATGGATTAAGTGAATTATCTAGGGCAGTTACTGAATCCATATTAAACTTCTCACTAAAGGAAATTAACATATGTGAAAAAAATCATTCATAGAAAAACATAAAAGAAGAACTTTTTTTTCTCCAGGAAAAACAACATTATAACGCTCTACAATTTGTGATTAAACTTAGGCTGTGAAACAATATAGAATTTTCCATATGTGGTCATTCTCTTGATTTGTAATATAAGTTTTTTTTTTGGTCAAATCGAGTTTTCGCGTTACAACAAGTATTGTTATTTATTGTTAAATTATTTAATTTCATCACTGATATCAGAGCCATTGTTTCTTGTATTTTGATTGTGTAAAAAAAAATTGCATTGCTATTTTCTATTGCAAATTGTATTTGTTATTTTTTAATTCCATTTTTTCCAACTGTAATTACTATTGATATACATAGAATTAGGTTGTGATTTTTTACATGAATGATTCTTAGATATACAATAGTATGCATGTAAAATTATATGGTCTAACTCTTTGTGGTTTGTGAGATATTAGACTTTGAATTTTCTGCAACTGTATATTTTGTTGAATTTCTACGGAAAATGTGATAATTTTTAGTTTGATTTGTGAGTATATATGGATAGCACAAATCACAAGCTTTCCAAAGGTATATTATTCGTATGAATTGGAGTTCTATAGCATGAGTAATTATAGTTTGAAATTTTATGGACTGAATTGAACAAAATCGGAAAGTATAGTGACTATATGGAAAAGAAAGATGATGAACAGTATCACTTTGACACTTTTAATCTTGCTTCAATGTTTTGTTAGTGCAAACACATAGATAGAGAATTTTCTAGACCAAAATAATTGGACCATTGAACTCAATGACCTCAAAAATATAGAATTGGAACGAATCTTGACCTCAAAAAAGCCACGTAAGGTGGCATGTGTACGTCACGTGCCACTCTCGGTGCATGAATGGCTAGAGCATGTGGCCCAGCCCTATGCTCAGAAAATGGCATTTCATTTTTTTTTTGCAAAAAAAAAAAACAAAAAATCTTTATGAAGTGCATAAGAGCGCGTGCATGGTTTTTTTTTCCAAATTCATATTTTTTTATCATCCTAGTTTTTTTTTTCCAAATTCATATTTTTTTTATCATCCTAGTTTTATAGGATATTAAAATTAATTTTCCATATATAAAAAATTATTTTTTCATGAATATATGTGTTAAAAATTCATAAAAAATTATTTTAGGTCCCAAAAAATTTTGAAAATTTTTCCTTAGGTATTTTTATGGTCCAATGAGTCATTGTAATACAAAAATTTCGATTAATTTTATTTTAATCACTATAATTTATGTGCTAAATTGATTATTTTTGTATTTATTTTTTGTAGTTGTTGTAGAAAATTATGACAATCACCATAAGGATTCCTAAAAGTAATTAGGACTAGAAGACAAAGGATTAAAGTGCGTTGGATAGTTAAAATTTTAAAAAATCTTGAAACCATTTCCTCAGGTGACGATATAACTCATATTGTAAATCACATTGTTAATATTAATGACAAGATTCAGAATATTATTTGGGAGGGTGGTTTGGTCACTCATGAAGAATGATATAAGTCCTTAAGGTCGGCTCTGATTCCATAGTATAAGGACACTCTTGACCTTTTATGGTCTGACCTAAAAATTAATGGATCTTATTCTTGCTTGGTAAAATGCTTCAAAAGGAATTTTGTGAGGTCCACTGTGATTACTCTAGTTTTGGTTTGACTTGTATATCTAGAAGTTTTATTGGTCTTTCTGTTGAGCTCTATTTTAAGCTCATTTACTTCATTCCTTTCAAGTGTATGGTTACTTAGATTAGAATTTGTTTCTAATGTAATTATCTATTTAAGGATTGTATGATTTTAAGTTCTTTTGTTTTGGTTTTACTACTTTGTATATATTTATTTTATGAATAGTATCTTGTTTAATATATTTATTTCAGTTCAATTAATTATTTGTGGTTATAATTATAATTGATTAGAAATATTTAATTTGTGTAATTAAATATAAATAAATGCATATAATATTCATAAATTTATTAGGACATTCTAAGAGTTCTAGTAACTTTAAAACTGAAACTTTGTATTTATTAATTACATCAATAATTACTTTACATTTAGGATCTTAGATGATGATTAGAAATACTGTGACCTTTTGACTCTAATTCTAATGTGATATATTTATAGACATAATTAATTAATGACAAAGTACTTGTATGTAAAACTGGACATTAAAATTTGTGTGTATGTCTTATGTCAAACTCTGTGTTTTACAAATGGCTTTTGCTTCCAAAAGTATTGTCGTCAAGCTCAATAAGGGTGAGAAACTGAATGGTGATAATTATGAAATTTGGAGTATAAAAATACAGTATATGTTGGAAGAACAAGAGACACTTGAGGCTTTGAACACTGTCATGGATGAGCTTAAGGAAGGCACAATGACCCAACATAGGAGGGACCATGAAGTTTATGAAGCTTAGAAAAAGAAAACTCTCTAACTTGCATTACGTTGTTGAGTAACATGGATGATGACGTCATGTGTGAGTTCCGTAAATATGACAATGCTAAAGACATGTGGTCCGCATTGAAAGTGAAGTTTGAAGGTACGTTCGTAACCAAACTTAGATCACTAACTATCAAGTTTGACACATATAAGAAACATCCTGGACACAATATGAAAAAGCATTTAAGGTAAATTTCAAATATGATAACTGAGCTGAAAGATGCTAGTCATACCTTAACAAATGACCAACAAGTCCAAGTTGTCATCTAGTCCTTACTCCAAAGTTGGGAGCATATGAAGATGCATTTGACCCATAATGAAAATATTATAACACTGAAAGATGTTATGCGTCATCTTGAGCTGTAAAAGGATAACCTTGAAGTTTTTAAGTCAAGTACTGATGTGTACATGACTGATTTTAACAAGCATCAAAGTTCAGGAAAAAAGTGAAAGTATTAAAGTGGGTCCTAATCAGATAAGGGGAAAAGAGAAGCTCAACCAAGCAAAAAGCCTGAGCAAAACCAACATGGTAAGAGCAAGCGTAACAAGAAGAGGAATATAATAAAGATCAAGTGTTATAACTGTAACAAATGTGGTCATTTCACTCGAGATTGTGTCAAACTAAAGAAGGTATCTCGTTATACATATGTTAGTGAACTTTGCATTTCTAGCATTGTTTTTCTAATTGAATTGCATCCTTTATGGATTATAGATTCATGAGCTATAAACCATGTAGCGAAGGATGAAGAACCCTTCGTGGAATTTCGATGAGTAGCACATAGAACGAAGTGGATATTTATCGAAAACAATGTCAAATTAAAATGAAATGGATTGGCATATGCAAGTTAGTCATGCGTGATGATCGAATCTTATTCCTACATGATGTGTATTTGCTCCACAAATTTGTTGGAATTTAATTTTTGTGTTGGTGTTTCTTAGATTAGATTTCAATTGGAACTTTCATGACATATGTGTTAATTTGTCTTTAGAAACAAATTTTCATAGTTCTTGTTACATTTTGGATCGTTTCATTATGATGGATTTAAATTATGACTTAAGTAGTTGTAATGTAAGTTTTTTTTATGTTTGCAACATTGCATGATTATGAGAAATGATTTGAATGTTTGACATTCTAAACTTGGCCATATTGGTCAATAAAGAATGAATATATTAGCCAAAGAACATTTATTGGATAATATTGACAAAGTAGATTTCTTAATTTGTGAACATTGTTTGGCTGGAAAAACTGTAAGAAAAACCATTTGGAAAAGGAACTATAGCTGAATTTCCATTGCAATTAGTTCATTCTAATGCATGTGATCCTATGAATGTAAGAGCTCGACATGAAGCATTTTATTTCATCACATTTATTGATGATTACACTCAATATGGTTATATGTATTTGATATCTCATAAATTTAAAGTGTTAAGTTGCTTTAAGAATTATACGAATTTGGTTGAAAATCAATTAGACAACAAAATAAAAGCATTAAGAGCTAATCAAGGCCAAGAATACTTATATGATCAGTTTAGAGAGTTATATGATGAAAAAGGAATACAACATCAGTTAAATATTCTCAAAACTCTACAACAAAATAGTGTTATCGAAAGGAGAAATAGAACTCTTCTTAAGATAGTTAAGTCTATGATGTCTCAAGCTCACTTACTAATCACCTTTGGGGTGATGCATTATTGATTGCCATATTTATACTAAGTTGAGTGCCTACAAAATCAATTAACAATACTATATATGAGTTATGGACTGGCAGGAAACTTGACCTAGTGTTTTAAAACCTCGGGGATGTGTTGCTTATGCTCACGATTCATCTCATAAATATGCTAAATTAGGTCCAAAAGGAAAAAGTATCTTTATAAGGTACTCTAAAACCTTAAAAGGTTATGTGCTCATAGGTGAGCAAGATAGTGGGAGTGTTACTAAATTTGAATAATGTGATGTCACATTCTTAGAGATTGAGTTTCCTAAACAGGGCAAGATAAGTCATGACTTATCACTTTTTGAAACTATGGATCCACATTTGTTAGCATCACCTCATTCAAGTGTGAGGATTTTGATAAATGATAAATTAGTTTGACCTATCTTGATTTGATCATTCCATACAAATGAAAGTGATCTTGGACCAAGTAGGAGCAATTTGAGAATAAATGAATCTCAATTGTGCTGAAGTAATCATGTGAGCATTCCTCGTTGTTGATTTAAGATTAAAGGTGGTAAAGCTTTTATGATTTTTCCACAAAAAGAGGATGAGCCAAAGAATGTGAAAGACATTTTATCTTGCCCTACTAAAGAAAAATGGAAATAGAGTCTATGAGATCTAATCAAGTTTGGGAGCTAATTGACCTCCTGAAAGGATGTAAAGCTATTGGGAATAAATGGATTCTCAAGATAAAATGAAAGGCTGATAGTACCATTGAGAGATACAAGGCTCGCCTAGTTGTGAAGAGGTACACACAATAATAAGGAATTAATTATGAGGAAACTTTTTCACCCATTATGAGGTTTATCTCAATTCACTTAATTCTAGCTATAGTTATCAGGTTGTACCTTGAATTACATCAAATGGATGTAAAGACTATTTTTCTCAATGAAGAACTGGATGAAAAAAAAAATATATGGAACAACCAATAGGTTTCATTAAAGAGGCCTCAAATAGTCATCAAAGAAATGGTATATTCATTTTCACAACACAATCATTTCACATGGTTTCACTATGATTGAGAAGGATCATTATGTATATACCAAAATGTCTAAGGATAAATTTGTGATTTTGTCATTATACTTTGATGATATACTTATAACCGGAAATGATAAGGAGTATCTTAATGACATCAAAATGTGGTTGTCATCTAACTTTGAAATGAAGGATATGGGTAAAGCTGCATATAGTCTTGGAGTTAAGATTTCAAGAGATTGTCAAAAATATATATATATATATATATATTGTCACTTTCGCAATGAACAATTTAATATGTAAGATTGTAAGCCCATTGATACTCCTATAGCTAAAGGTGAAGGTTTGAACAAAAGATTGTGTCATAAGACTCAAAAGAAAAAGGAACAAATGAGTAGAGTTTCTTATGCTAGTGCATTTGGTAGTCTAATGTATGTTATGATGTGTACTAGACCAGACATCAGTTATGTTGTGGGCATGCTAAGCAGATACCAATCCAACCCAGGCTCAACACATTGAAAAGTTGTAAAGAGGATTCTGAGGTATCTAAAGGGAACTGCTAATTGCTCGCTATACTATCAAGGTTGTGATCTACAATTGAAAGGTTATACAACTGTTGACTGGGGAGGAGACTTAGATAAGTGAAAGTCTACCTCAGATTTCAGTTTCTTACTCAGTAGGTGTCATATCCTGGAGTAGTAAAAAATAGTCATGTATAACTCTGTCAATGATTGAAGTTGAATTCATGGCCTTCTCTTCAATAGAACAAGAAGTTGTGTGGCTTAAAAGGATTTTGGATGATCTAGAGGTCTCTGCTAGTTTCACTGACCTATTGTTAGTTACTATGGCTGTCAAGAGGCTATTGCATATACTAAAAACCCAAAGATTCATTATATCAAGAAATGAGTAGATATTAATGTATTTGTATCATTAACTATTTTTCAATGTTTACAAATATTTGATTAATATTTTAATGATAATGGAGATTATTAATATACATACAAATGAATGTTCTTATGTACATTCTTAATTATTTTCTGAAAAATATGTCGACTCAATAAGATATTGACCTTCTCACACAGATAATCACTTTATTATTTTTGTAATGTATAAAGATGAGACTAATTTTAAACTTATTATCTAAGTGATAATTGAGCTTAAGCTTAAAATTCATAATGTCATGTTAATAATGACAAAAGGTCATTATGACAATTTAAGTGAATTATGTTTCACTATATCTACCTTTATTGCTAGATGTGATTTTTAGTGAGTATTAATGAGTAGATTGGTGAACTCAAGTTAGATGCTAAGTGCATATAGATTATCATCTATACAACATTTATTTTAAGAAAGACATACACTCGATGAGAAAGGAGAAAAATATTGTAGAATGTTATTGATGCCACGTGCGTAAAATATTATAGCATGTTATTCATACCACGTGTGTAATGAATATGACTATTAAGAGTAATAAAAGTAAAAAATCTCAACTTATTATTATGTAAGACTCTGAGGAAAGAAGGATCCTCATATTGTACCCTTGCGACTCCTATTAATTTCTTAAAACTTAATTTAATGTTTGTAATCTTAGGGTGTTGTCAAAGGATCATGAATGATACAATCTAGCAGGACACTTATAGAAGAACAAGTTAAGTTAAAGTTAAGAGAACGTGAGAAGAGGGAGATCATTGGAGTATTGCATTAATTTATATTCATTAGTTGACCAATTATAATTTATCTATGTGATGAAATATTATAGTGAATATAAAATACAATCACAAGTAAGATCATGAGAGTTGATAGATGTGATAAAAATGGTTTAAGGTACAACATATGATAATCTACTCTTAAAACCTTTAAAGGTCGAAAAGCTATATATTCCTAACCAATATGTAGTTTTGAGATCTAAAAATATGCTAGTCACATGATTTATTTTCTCAGTATGAATTATTGTAGAGTATAGAGAATATGTATTCTCAAATTGGTTGTGTGTCCCACTATATGCAAGTGAGAGATGTTGGATTTTTGGGTTTGGGCTTGCCCATATTCAGAGCCTAACCCATATGGATTAAGTTGGGTATTTACTTAATCCACATTAAACTTCCCACTAAGAAAAGTTACCATACGTGAAAAAAATCAAACTAGAAAAATAGAAAAGAAGAACTTCTTCCTCTCCAGGAAAAACAACAGTACAACTCTCTACAATTTGAAATTGAACTTAGGATGTGAAGTAATAGAGAATTTTCATATATGATAATTCTCTTTATCAATAATACAAGGTTTTTGTTTTGTTCGAATCAAGTTTTTACACTACAACATTAAGTATTGATTTATTTATTGTTGAATTTATTTTTGTATTAATTAATTCTATCAAAGTTATTAATTCATTCAATCTTATACATGCATGTTTGGTCAAACTTTAAGATGACGGTGAAATGCCAGTTGTAGATAGATGAATCTACATATATTTAATTATTTTATAGTCTTTATAATTTAATTAAAATACTTCTATTATTATTGTTGTTGTTGTTATTTATTATTTAAAATTCATTTTTTCACTTTCTTTCATATAACTCATTCTCTACTTGCTAAATCTTCCTCTTTTCTTTCTTCTCTCATATTTTAGACCTTCCATGCTCATTTGGTAATTATCATTATTGTACTTCTTAATCTTGATTATTTTCTCACTTGTCACTAGACCTTTGAGTCTATTGAGATTGTTCATTTTCCTCACATACTCCCTTTACTTTTTTTTTTTTTGATATATTACAATGGTATAACATTGTCTCGCTGTCAATATTTCAAGAATTTGTACATGTATATTTTAGAGCCTCCACTAAGGAGGAGTGATTATACTGAATAATTGCACATTCTAAAAAAATTAGAAGCAATTTATCTAATCTTTTTAGATTTACACTTCTATCCAAGACTCAAATATTGTACGAGAAAAGTGAAAATATTATCCAACTTCGAGCCCAATCTCAATAAGGTGTAGCCTCAACCCTATTCCTTTTCTAAAGTTGTTTCAAACCTTTGGAGATAAGATGACAAAGGCCTTACAATAAAATACTAACGTAATGAATAATACCCTTATTGCCATCCATAAGCCTTTTTTGGTATATTACAATAAAAATGTCTTTGTGTTACTTTTTTTAAAATTTTTTATAAATATAAAAGAAAAATAAGAAAAAAGAGAGGAGAGAAAGTAAAGAGAAAAGAAAGAAATAAGTGAGAGAAAAAAAATGAAAAAAAAAATAGATTAACTAAAGATATTTTTATCGTAATGAAAAAAATCACAACTGTAGAATTCATTTGCAAAAATTTAATCAAAAACTTGATTGAATTTGATTTAGTATAACCAATTTCAAGGTTTTAATGAAATAGAATTTTAAATCAATTTTTATTTATACTAAACACACTAACTATAAATTTACAAATGAATTTCATAAAAAAAAATTATATAATTCATTTATAATAGTGTAAGTTTTCTCTAAAATCTCAATCAGAATCCAAATATTAGATTATCATAATAACCATCAAAATAAACTCAAAAACATATATTGATAAATATATATATTAACCTGATTGAATTTAAATTTTTAACTCTTAATGAGTTTTCTCAGTTGCTTTGTACTGTATTGCAATATTTCGCTCATTTGTGGCCTCCACACTAAAAGCATGTTTGTCATTACTATTAAAAAAATATGATTCTGAGATTAAAAAAAATAAGAGATTCTCTTTTCTAATGGATTATAATTTTTTTTTCAAATGGGTTTTATAAATAAAAAAATCTAATTTTGAGATAAAAAATGCAAGAGATTTTGTTTCCTAATATATTATAATTTTTTTTCAAATGGGTTTTATAAATAAAAAAATCTAATTTTGAGATAAAAAATGCAAGAGATTTTGTTTCCTAATATATTATAAATTTTTTCAGATGAATTATATAAGTAAAAAATCTAATTTTGAAAATAGCTTATTTTTGAATTTTTTTATCAATAATATTTTTTATTACATTCAAAAAATCTACAATCAAATAAGAAAGAAAATTTTCTTTTATTTTATCTCAAAATCGGATTTTTTCAATAGCAATACCAATCATGCTTTAACTTCTAGTAGTTTCTTTTTGTAATTCCATTAATAATATGATGTATTTTTTTTTTTAATTTTTTTACATGCATTATAGAGAAATGGAGAATTCTAGACATAAAGGTCTTATAGATAGTATACTATTTACTAAACTTAAGCAGGAGTGTGTGATTAATAATGCTCTATTCTGCTTGTTGAAAATAAAAAGCAATAACTTGGCTTTAATATTTCTTACATATCATGACTTTTTCCCCCTGAAACCATAAGTGTCATGTCCGCTTCATTAAATTTTAAAAAATTGTAAAAAGAGTTTTTTCTAAATTTAAAATTTTAAATAATTCATCTATTAAAAACTGCAATTGATATCTTTTAAATCTTGACACATTATAATTTATTACTGACTCTATTTAAGTTATTTTTTTTAACTATTGACTCAATAAAATTTCTATGAAATTTGAATTTAATAAATACCATTTATGTGAAAAAATTAGAAGAGATTATCAAAATAAATATTAATGATAAATGCTTTTTGTATTAAAAGATAAAAATTGTTAATTAAAACCCTTATTTGGCATTTGTTGCATAAAAAAAATTAATAATTAATGTTTTTTTCTCATTATCCATATATATTTTAAAATAATTACTCAAACATATTTGATCACTGAAATACATGACCATGGTTAATTTTTTCTTCTTTTTTGATTGACTGTCAAATTCATAGAAGCATTTATATTTGAGTAAATTATAAATAAATGTATAATTTAAAGAAAAATCAATCTTCTAGCAGTAAATTAAGTAATAACTATCAAACGTATTTATCATTGTTGCGAATATATATGTTTTGTTGTATTATTATAATAATAAATTTTAAATATATTTAATATTTATTTTTATTAAATAATTAGTTTTTGAATTATTAAAAATTAATATATAATAATAACAATTAAAATTTAATTATTATTTTATAAAAAAGTTATTATCAAGTAAATAAAATAATAAAATAAATTTCTTAAACGTATTATTATGAACATAGCTAGTTATAACAAAAAGATTATTTATTTACTCATATGTTTAATTTTATGTGGCATAATTTTAAGAGAAAATTTATTAACTTGAATTAATTAATTCCTGATAATTAAATAAATAAATAATATTAAGTATTTCATTATAAAAAATAAAATTAATAGATTATTGTAAACCATATATGTATATGTCATGAAGTTGTAATAAAAGATTATCTATTGATTCATATTTTCAATTTTGTGTAGTACAATTTTAGGAGAAAATATATTAAATTTGAACAAAATAATTCTTAACAATCTATTATATAGTTGTTTGTCCTTATATACTTAGAATTTTGAATAATTAATAGAATTAATTTAAATCCTAGTTTCCTGTTTAAAATTTTTACTTTTAATTTTTCTATTTTTCTGTTTAGAAATTGTTTAAAATTTTTATGTTTTATGTTTTTCTAATTTTCTATTCAAAATTTTTTATATGGTTTTGACTTCATGTTTAAAATTTTTAATTTTTTTAGTTTTTTAATTTCTTATTTAAAAGGTTTATTTTTCTACATGGCAGTTGAATTTCTAATTTCCTATTTAGAATTTTTTTGATATGATAATTTTTTATAACATAATGTAAAATAATGACACATGATTATACTATAATTATTGATGAATAACAAATTATTATTTAAAAAATAAGTTTGAGACTAAAATTAATAATATATATTGATTGAATAAAATAATTCATAATAATCAATCAAATAAATAACATTAAATATTTCATAATAAAAAAAATTAATAGATAATTACAAAACTGTATATGCATATATGAAGTAATTATAATAAAATATTATCTATTAATTCATATATTCAATCTTATATAGTACAATTTTTGAAAAATTTCATTAAACTTAAATAAAATAATTTTTTACAATCTATGACATTGTTATTTGTCTTTATATTCTTAGAGTTTTGAATAATCAGTAGAATTAATTTTAATCTTAGTATCTTGTTTGAAATTTTTACTTTTAATTTTTCTATTTTCATGTTTAGAAATTGTTTAGAATTTTTACTTTTTAGATTTTTTTATTTTATATTTAGAATTTTTTTATATGCTCTTGACTTTTGTTTAAAATTTTTATTTTTTAATTTCTAATTTAAAAGGTTTATTTTTCTATATGGGAATTGGGTTTCTAATTGTCTATTTAGAAATTTTTTTGATATGACAATTTTTTATGACTGTATTATATGCAATTATTTGACAAGTAACAAGTATGGTTTAAAACTAAGTTTGAGACTGAAATTAATGATATATTGATTGAATAAAGTAATTCCTGATAATCAATCCAATAAATAATATTAAATATTTTATAATCAAAAATAAAATTAACAGATAATTGCAAACATATATGCATATTGAGCTAGTTATAATAAAAAATTATTTATCGATTCATATATTCAATCTTGTGTAAAATAATTTTAAGAGATAATTTATTAAACTTGAATGAAATAATTATTGACAATGTATTAACTATTATTTGTCCTTACATACTAAGAATTTTGAATAATCAATAGAATTAATTTAAATCTTAGTCTACTATTTATAATTTTTACTTTTAATTTTTCTATTTTTCTGTTTAGAAGTTTTTTAGAATTTTTTATTTTTAAATTTTTATAATTTCCTATTCATAATTTTTTCATATGGTCTTGACTTTTTGTTTAAAATTTTTATTTTTATTGTTTAATTTTAATTTAAAAGATTTATTTTTCTATATGAGAATTGAGTTTCTAATTTTCTATTTAAAATTTTTGATATCATATTTTTTTATATTATATGTAAAATAAATACAAATGGCTATATTATATACAATTATTTAATAAAGAGCTAGTAATGGTTTAAAATTAAGTTTGAGATTGGAATTAATGATATATATTGATTGAATAAAATAATATCTGATAATCAATCAAATAAATAATATTAACTATTTCATAATAAAAATAAAATTAACAAATTAATTACCAGCTATATATGCATACGTGAGGTAGTTGAAATAAAACATTGTCTATTGATTTATACATTCAATCTTGTGTAAAATAATTTTAAGAGAAAATTTATTAAATTTGAATGAACTAATTTTTGACAATCTGTTACACTCTTATATATTTAGAATTTTGAATAATCAATAAAATTAATTTAAATCTTAGTTTCCTATTTATAATTTTTACTTTTAATTTTTCTATTTTTGTATTTAGAAATTTTTTAGAAGTTTTACTTTTTAGGTTTTTCTAATTTTCTATTTATATTTTTTTATATGGTATTTACTTCATGTTTAGAATTTTTATTTTTTATTTTTTTATTTTAAAGATTGATTTTTTTATTTAGTAATTGAATTTCTAATTTCTTATTTAGAAAATTTTTTAGATATGACAGTTTTTTTATAATATAATATAAAATAATGACATATAACTATATTATATATAATTATACATATAACTATATTATATATAATTATTTAATAAATAACAAGCATTGCTTTAAAATTAAGTTTGAAACTGAAATGAATAATATATATTGATTAGATATTTATAAATATTTATTGTAAATTATACATATGAATTTGTGTACTAGTACTTTTGACTCCACCAATTAAAAATCTTAAACACATCACTTCTGGAGGTGAAGTCAAAATTTCTAACTAAGAGGGATAAACTTTTTCACACAAGATCTCAAATATGAATATAATTATATCTAAACTTGAAATTAATTAAATAAACAACAAACATAAATGGGATCACTACAAAAAATGGAGACATATGAATTAAAATTCTAGACAATGAAATATTCAATTATTAGGTATACAACAATTGATAAGCGAAATTATAACTAAAATAATCAATCAATCTTATATTTCATAAAAAGAAATTTACGTCATAATTAAAATTTTTAATATTAGAAAATATAATTAAAAATTTTTGAAAGTTAGATAATTTTTTTAGTGGTAAGACAAATTTTAATCAAGCAATATTTTGTGATTTTTTAATTAATTTTAAAATTTTTATAAAATTCAAAATAATATTTAAAAAATCGATTATCAGTATTTGACTAAAACCAAATTTCATCATAATATAAACATAATTGTTAACATACTCAAACAAGCAATCTAATAATCGATTTTATATTCTGATATATAAAATATAGTTTATATATTTTATTTTCATTTTAAAATAAAAATAAAGAGATCAAATTCTATTTTAGTGAGACAAAAAGTTAAATTATATTTAAAAAAGGTGATATTTAAAAATTTTAAAAAATAAGCAAGGATTAAGGCTCTGTTTTTTCACGAAAAATAACTTACTTGAAAAAAATATTTATTAAATAATATATTTTTTGATGTTTGTAACACATTGTAAAAAATATAAATTTTTTTAATTTATAAGATTATGATAAATTTAGACTATAAATATTTTTATATTTATATTATTTATTATTTAATATAAAAAATACATAAAAATGAACTTTTTTTGTGGGTCCTATCAATTACTAGTGACCACTGTTAGTCGATGATGATCATGACGAATATCGATAGTTAAAGATGATCAATAATAATCAATATATGTATTTATATGATTTTATTTTTTATTTAAATAAATATATCAAAATTTAAAAATGATTTAATTTTTTCTTTAATAAAAAAATATTTTTTACTAATCAATGTTTTAAATACATTAAATAAAAAATATAAAAAATATTTTTTTATGAAATAAATGGAGCCTGATATAATATCAAACTTTGAAGGGTAATTCATTGCCCCCCTAGCCATCTGCCGGCCACTACTGATCACCCAGCTGCCTAAAGTGTTATTTGTTCCAGTTTTACTCATTGGTTGGATGTAGTTGAAGAAGAGAATACAAGAGCTTTCTTTTTGCACCAGCTCCAAATTACAGCCGGTCTCCTCAACTCTTCTGTCCTGCCACTTCTATGATTGCTGTCGCCTGGAAATTAGAATGTCCCAGACTACAATTATTCTTTTTTCCGCGTAATATTAAATTTCTTCCCTAAAAATAAATCACCAATTTCTCAAATCCCATTCATTCCCACGTTTTTACTCAAGGCACGCATTCTCCTGCATCACCACCGCCCATTTCTCTGTGGGTCCAACATTAGAGATCTTTGAGCCGCTGGATTCGGAAAAGGTAGCGTGTTCTGATGATCAGCAAATGCACACATGGACTGTCCGTGTGTCCCGTCAGTTATCACGGGCCTCGCGCCATCGTCCAGCACATGCTCACGCGGTTGCTAGTTTCTATTCCCTACTCTTAATCACACCGTAAACATTTGATGCCTTTTCCTTGCACGTGGTACGATCCTATTATTATAAAATGGGATGATTTTGTAGAGAAAGAGGTAAAAATTTTCAAGTGGAGCCAATCCACCGTTTTTCTCATATACCCCACAACCCAACCGACACGGTGACACTAATTTCTTCATTTTCTTTCCATTTTTATTATAGAAATTTCTCAGTTACATTAGCAAAAATATTATATTATATTAATATAAGGAAATTCGAAGTCGCGACAGCTAGGCTTGGATTCATTTCCATTTTTTAATAATTATTATTTTAATTAGCTTCCCAGTTCCCTCCTTTGCGAGTCTACTTTAAATACGTCAGTACTCCTCACCTATACATCTATCAGTTACCACTTTCATGTTTGGGAAGACTCTTTCTGCGAGACTTAAACCACTCGAAAAGCACCACCTTCTGTTCATTTACTTCCTCAAGCCATAAATTCTCCAATAATGGCTGCAATAATATTATTATGCTTGCTTATTCCCAGTTTTGTAATTGTTGGTGCCGAGGATCCTTACATATTCTTCGACTGGAATGTTACGTTTGGCGACATCTACCCACTCGGAGTCAAACAACAGGTAATTGTATTTCTTTCTTTTCGTTGCTTGCTTGATGATCCTTCTATGGATGATTTATGATTAGTTTTGTATGGCAGGGCATTCTTATCAATGGACAATTTCCAGGGCCTGATATTTATTCTGTCACTAACAACAATCTCATCATTAATGTGCATAATAGCTTGCCTGAGCCTTTTCTCATTTCCTGGTGAGAGATTCTTTCTTCTTGCTTTGCCATCAATATGAATGCTTCTTTCATACTATATACTCTTTCCTATGTGCTTTGTATAAATCAATCTATATAATAATTCTACATAATTTTAATCTCTGCAAATGTATTAGATAATTTTTATTATATGTTAAATAATTATTTATTTCATTAATTTTTTAAAATTATTATATTTTAAGATAATTAAAATCAACGCAAAATAAAATAATAATTTTAATGTAATTTAGGTTTTATATTAAAAAATTATACTATTTTGCAGTCAATTAATATATAAAATAAAAAATTTAAAATTACAATACATGTGATGTGAATGTGCTGATTAACGACTAATAATTATCATAATTTTTATTAATTATTACCACATTATTAGAGTAATTGGATTAATAATTTATTTAAAATTAATTATGGACAAGATTGATGCAAAAGGTTTTCACACAACACCTAGTAAAGATGTAGAGCATGTTTGACATTATTATTAAAAATATTTGAGTTTGAGATAAAAAAATAAAATAAATTTTCTCTCTTAACATATTATAACTTTTTTCAATATAAGTTTTATAACTAAAAAATCTGATTTTGAAAAAGTTTATCTTTAAAACTTTCATCAATAGTAATTTTTTATTTGTAAAATTTATATTTAAAATTTATAATTAGATAAGAGAAAAAAAAAAATTTTTTATCTCACAATCAGATTTTTCTAATAGAAATGCCAAATATATTCGTAAACATGCTCTAATTAAATGCTTTGCAATAATGGAATCGCTTTTTTTTTTTTTGAGGAAAAAACTATAATTGTGTAAGAAGCCCATACTTATTGTGAGGTGTTTAATTGAAGTTTACACGGTTTGCCGACTGAACCCTTTTACATTACGTTTGACGGCATCATGAGCACCCATACTTTTAGCTTTCTTTTTCTTTTCTTTTTTTTTTTTTTCAAGAATAATACATACATTTAGAATTTTGAGTTTGAATAACTCAAAACTTCGACGCAAACAATTTATCGCTCACATGTGCAACAAAAGTTATATTCAACGACTAAATAATTATTAATTAAATAATGAGTGTTTCTATTAAAAAATTATATATCTACATTTGAATTGGTTTTATAAGAGTTAGAGCTTATAAAAAAATAAAATAAAATGCAGTGTATTGACACAAAAATAATTTTCTTTGAATAGTAAATATTATATTTAGGTAAAAAATAACATGTTATATTTAGAGGGAGCAAACAAGTTTAGATTAAATCAATTTTGATGGATTATCATATCAATATATAGAAAATATTTCAAATTACTTTTAAATCAATTTTGGATTTTAAATTAAATCATTCGTGATTTAAATTTTAAAATATAAAAATATTATTTTAATTTTAAATAATTTAAATCAAATTAAATGGATCCATCCAAGAATTAAATCAAGTTTAAGAATTATATTAGAATAAGATCAAATTAATTTTATATCGATTATTACAAATCTCTTTTACTTTCAGGTCAAATCGAATTTTTTTGAGTTGAATTCGAAATTACATGTTCACATAAAATAAAATTGATAAGCATTTGACTTTAGAGAGGACGTGGCAACTAATAAGATAAGCTATGATAGTGGATTTGAATCTAAGCGGGCCCTTTGATAGAATTATGTCCTACATTCTCGACAGATGCGATGTTCATTCTAAAACCTTTATGCTTTTAATTAGCTGTCTGTTGAAAAAAAAAGAAAAAAGAAAAAAGAAAAAAGAAAATAGCTGTCTGTTGGGTGGTGATTTTAAATCGATCAATTAACAACTGTAAAGTGCAATTGAACCCAACTTTGACTATTCTTTCTTTGAAACATTATGTTTATATCGTAAAATCTTCACAAAATAACATTAAATTAAAAAAAAAAATTCAATCCCATCACGAAAGAAAAAACAGCGACATAAGGAATGATATTTCATCCATGAGAAGATTAAAAAATGAAAACAAATCATGTAGAGAAAAATGACAATCACATAAAATATACAGCTCCAAATAATAGGGGATTGTAATTATAGAAGGAGCTACTATTGGACAATTTGTGGCAGCTCAAAAAGGAGATTAGAAAGAGAAAAATCGAAAGTAAAAAAGGGATATTTTTTCTTTTAATTGTTAAGTTGTCTTGTGTCAACTTTCTTGAACGTTGGTAGAAATCTAGAACTTCGGTACAAATGTCGTTTGTGGGATAAAATTTTCCATATGATGCGAGTTGATACTAATAATTAGGGAAAATATATCAGGAATGGTGTTCAACAGAGGAGAAATTCATATCAAGATGGGGTATATGGAACTACCTGTCCTATTCCTCCAGGCAGGAACTTCACTTACACTATACAAGTGAAAGATCAAATTGGCAGCTTTTTCTACTTCCCATCTCTTGCCTTCCACAAGGCTGCTGGTGGCTTTGGGGGTATCCGGATCCTTAGTAGGCCACTAATTCCTGTTCCGTTCCCTGACCCTGCTGGAGATTTCACTGTTCTCATCGGAGATTGGTATAAGACCAACCATACGGTAATAATTAACTTTAGCCTCCATTTTGAATGCTAATTTAGGTCACGTAATCATGCATAGAAGAGTTAGCTAATGTTTCAGGCATTCAGCATTAATGACTTTTCATTAGCATTATATTGATCTAATAACCAATAATGATATATTGCAATGCTTTGACTGTTGCAGAAATTGAAGGCTATATTAGATCGGGGTCACAAGCTTCCTTTCCCAGATGGAATTCTGATCAACGGTCGTGGACCCAATGCTACATATTTCACTTTTGAGCCAGGTAATGCTGTTTACTAGACTACCAACCAATATTGGACTCCACTGAATTAACATATTGAAAATGTTTGCCGCAGGAAAAACTTACCGGCTCAGGATATCTAACGTGGGGCTCCAAAATTCACTCAATTTTCGCATTCAAGACCACCTGATGAAACTCGTTGAAGTTGAAGGTACCCATACAGTTCAAACAACCTATTCATCGCTAGATGTCCATGTGGGCCAGTCCTATTCAGTATTGGTCACAGCTGACCAGCAACCTCAGGACTACTACATTGCTGTCTCAACCAGGTTCACCACCAACGTCCTCAGCTCTACTGCCATTCTTCACTATAGCAACTCCGATAAGCAAGTCTCTGGTCCCATTCCTGGGGGGCCAACGACCCAGATCGATTGGTCGCTTAATCAGGCTCGCTCTATCAGAACAAACCTTACAGCAAGTGGACCAAGACCAAATCCTCAGGGATCATACCACTATGGACTAATAAACATTAGTCGAACAATCAGGCTAGAGAGCTCAGCAGCTCAAGTTAATGGCAAGC
>CATIWR010100698.1:0-13470 GCA_949677035.1 Omphalea diandra | reverse complement strand
TAACACTACAACCTTACAACTTGGTGTTTAATGCTCACACCTAACAATTACAATTTCATAAAGAAAATGAAGGAAATGAGTAGCAAAGATTGAGAGCTTTAATCACTTGTAATAAATTCCTTAGCAACCTTATTCATGGTTGTTTGGTGGTGTATTTATAGCTAAACTTCACCAAAGAGACGTTGCAGATCATAGCTCATCAAATCTTTGAGACATGCTAGACAGGTTTTGCATTAAATGCTTGTCAGGATGAAATCGCGGTCGCGAAATTCAAATTCCTTAAGGGAAACCCCGTTTGTGTCTAACGGCTAGTCCACATGGCAGCTTCTTATTAGTTCACCAGAAAAATATAATCATTGTCTTTTACCTACTTTCAGAAGTCGCGGTCGCAAGTTTTCTTGTACAGGGCATGACAGAGGATGTGAATCCGTCTGTCAAAGTGGTCATCTTTCTTCCTCGGGATTCACAGTCGTTATTAATAAGATGCCTCCGCGAAATTTGACTTCCAACAGTCTTCTGGGACACTTGTCAAGTTGTGGTTGTAGACTTACTTCCCTCTTAAGTTACTTTGAAATTCGCAGTCGCGACTAGGGCATGACATTCATCGCGAATTCGTTTGTCACATTTTGGCTTCTTATTTTTCATAGGTCACGGCCGAGAATGGCTCCGTGATTTCACCTGTTTGAATTTCAACATGCCTTAACATGAGTCGCGGTCACGAATCCTAGATTGCGGTCTCGATTTACATGTTACTTTGGAGTTTATCAACTCCTTTCATTTCTTCTTGAGAGATTTATTTATTTCTGTAAAATCAACACTTATTTGAAATATTAATGGTGATCAATCTTCTTTGTCAAGATCAAAAGAGGTTCTAAACTTAGGATTAATCATCCTAGTCCAACAGATAGAAAGAGCACTTTTGGAACTTGCCAATTTATAGGAGAGTGTTAGTTTCTTGGTTTAGTAAAAATCAAGTTTCGATTGCCTTATCCACCACCGAAGCTAAATATGTAGCTACGGGTTATTGATGTACTCAAGTCCTTAGGATAAAACAACAATTAAAGGATTATGGCAAAGTTATTGATCACATTCCCATCAAATGTAGTAAAACTAGTGCAATAAATCTTTCCAAAAACCCCATCCAACACTCTAGGAACAAACATATAGATATTAGACATCATTTTTTTAGAGATCATGTCCAAAATAATGATGTAGTGTTAGAATTTATAGACACAATTATCAAATTACAGACATTTTAACAAAACCTCTCGATGAAGAAATGATGAACTTCATAAAGAGAGAATTGGGAATGCTTGATGGAAGCTCTCTTAAGTAAAATATAGATCTTCCTAGAATGTTTTTGTTTATTGCATTATTTCTTGTTGAATGATTACCTTGCATGATATATATGATATTTATCTCTTTGGATGTCCTAATTTTATGTGCAATTATGCCTCTCTATGCCAATTTGCATAAATTAGACATCAATATATTAAGTGGATCATAACTTAGATAGTCAAGTCTTATCATTTCATAGTTATCCTTTCTGACTTGTAATTCGCAGTCGATATTCCTTAGTTCATGGTCACGAATTACAAGTACTCATCATTCGGTCGTTAATTATCAATTTGCGGTTGCGACTTTCAATCCACATCACAAATTTGTTCAAATTTTAAATCTTTTGACCATTGAACGTGCCGTTTCTCAAGCATTTTTTTGTCCATTACTCATATTTTTTAGAATTAGCGGTCACGACTTGCAGGTAGCGATCACAAATTTGAGTAACTACCACACATTTAAGTGATTTGATTGCCAATCAATTGCACTCCTTCATTTAATTCATTTTTGACCATTTTTAGTCATTTTCACATTTTTTCCTGGTTTATATAAACCTTGCAAATAGTATTTCTTTTCATTACTACTCATTATCTCAATCTCTCTTCTATCTTACTCTTAAAAAAACCTTCAAATCTTTATTCACAAATGGCCCCTAAGAAAGCTTTAAGAGCAAATAAGGGAAAGGTAATGGCACAGACTTCTGGACCACTGGCTCTACTCTTGATGAAAGGGATAACAAAAGAGGAGAAATATTGATACAAAACTAATGCTTCAAAGATCATCTTACCGGACAAAATCCCTTATGCTTTCCTTTTTGAGTCATTGGGAATCAAAGATGAGATCTACACATTTCTCTCAAACTTGGGATGGAACAAATTCATTTTTCATGAAGAGCCTGGATATGAGGAGATTGTGTAAGAATTTATGTGTAACGTAACTCTAAGTCAGAGAGCAAAATCTTGTGTCGGCCAATATGAGTTAGTATTTTGTGCTTTTGGAGACCCTTTTTTCATTACTTTCGAACAACTGTCCAATCTATTCAATCTTTAAGTCAAAGATGACATTCCATTCACCATCTCCGCTCTTGATGTCATCTATTCCGAGTTTTGGTCCGAAATTTCCATCAAGACCAAACATGACCCTAAAACCTCTTTAACTAAATACATTTGAACCCTCCTTTTTTGGTTACTTCATTGTATCATCACCTTCTTCATTAATGTAAAAGGTGATGGTAATGAAAAGGTATCCTAAAAGGATCTTGCTTTTCTTTTCTGCTTTATTAAAAATAAACCTATACAAACTAGTCACTATCTTGTGGATTAGTTGATTCATATGAGCACTAAACCCAAAGAGTCAGTTTCTTCTCCCTTCCCATGTCACTGCTATCTATTGATACGTGGGTGCTCCTAATGAGAAAAATGAAAAAATCCTCAATAAAAAGCTTTTCCCTTTTGAAAATTTTCTAGACCACCGCTACTTCAATGCAAAAGTCATTCACCTTGACTCTTGCACTTACACTTTGGATGCGTGGGTGCTCTTAATGAGAAAAATGAAAAAATCCTCAATAAAAAGCTTTTCCCTTTTGAAAATTTTCTAGACCACCCTTACTTCAATGCAAAAGTCATTCACCTTGACTCTTGCACTTACACTTTGGATGCTTTTGGAGCCAAGAAACTAGAGTTTTCCTAAACCTTCAAAAGAAAAAGGTTTGCCATTGAAGAGGGAGCCCAACTTGTTCCACCTCCCCAACCTAAGCCCAAAACCAAAATCTCTCTTGCCTCCATTAATATGAAATTGGACAAGATGATGAGGATGTTGAAGAGGCAGTTTCTCCTCCTTTCTCACTTACACAGTGACTTAGTAGACTTACATAAGAAAGCAGGTACTTCTCTCTGCCATCTTTTAGATTTTGAGGATTGGGAGGACACAATAGAAGAGGACAACCAAGAGGTTGAGGAAGGTGATGAAGCTGAAGGTGGAGAAGAAAATGAATAATTGGATGATTCTGGAGATGATGGTAGTTCTCCTATCTTTTAGTTTCTGTTTAGGGTTTTTTTTTCTATTTTTAAGTTCTCAATGTAAAGTTGTTGATCCCACAGTTTATTCAATAAATAAAGATGTTTGTTTTGTAATTCATTGTCTCAATTGTTATGTGATTACAACTTATATGTTATCTTTGTTATTTTTGCTCTTTATTTTTACTCTATCTTAATTTATGCACTTCTTTTAGTCTCTAATACTTACCCTCTTTTTTATCTTGCCAAAGGAGGAAAGAATAGCATTGAAAGAAAATGATTTTTATGCATAAGAAAAGCATAAGTTAATGGGGAGCAAGTTCTAACTTAGATTTATTTGATCATTGACTAAAATCTTTTGATTATTCTTTGATTATTTAATCATTCACCATCCCAACTTCACAACTCATGCATTTATCTTTCCATAAGATTGATCTAAGTTGTCAAAATAAAAAAGGAGGAGATTGTTGGACTAGTTTAGTTAAACCTATGTCATAACCCTCTTTTGATGTTGATAATGGAGATTGATAAGTTCTAATGCTTTGAGTAATGAGAAGTTCTAATGCTTTGAGTAAGTGTTATTTTGCAGATTATAAGTTTTATTTTTCATTGGAAGTTAGATGAAAGATAAAAATCTCCATCTTTTAAAAGAACATCCAAATTTGTTATCAGTATCCCCTAAATCGTGATCCCAACATTGCTTTTAGGATGAATAAAGGTTGGCTAGAGGAATTCGAGGGTGAATATGCAACTGTGACTCAGCTAAAGGAGCATTAGTTGATTCATAGAGGAATTCATGATAGCTTTCACATCATAGGTCGCGACTGCAAATTTCATAATGGCAAAGAAGGGAACCAAAGCCACAGCTACAACATGCCAAGTGTCCAAGGCAACCATTAAAAATCAAAAATCGTGAGGGCAAAGATTTTGTCACAATCACGACTTGAGAAGTTGTAGTTTCCTCTCACCAAATAGAGGAATTGGCTATCTCAGTCGTGCACAAGACAAAGCTATCTCTCAACCATGACTTTTAAGTAGTTGGTTGAACATAATAGTTATATTTCTGGGATAACCAATGGATGAAGGACACGTGGACTAGTCGTTAGACACAGAATGGGGTTCTCTGTCGTGATTTTCGACTCCTCAGTGTAAATTGGAAATTTGCAATCCTAAAATGACAGTAGCGACTGCGACTTCCACCTCACAAGCATTTAATACAAAATCTACCTAGCATAACTTAGAGATTTTGGGATAGTTTTTGACTAATGTCTCTTTGGTGGATGTAGGTTATAAATACTCCACCATACTGATGTAAATGTAAGAAAATTCAATTAATTATAACCAAACTCTTGCTAATTTGCTAGTAATTCTTTTATTATTCTTTATGTGTTGTTGATTGTTTGGTGTGAGCAATAAACACCTTTGTAAGTAGGTTGAGAGTTAGCCTACATTCTAAAACTCTTGTAAGAGGTTAAAGTATGAGCCTATCCAAAACACTTATGAGAGGTTTTTGTATAAGCCTAAACACTCAAGGTGTAAGGATTTTGTGTGACCCATAAAACAAAAGTTGTATAAGTTAAGTGTGAGCTTGAAAACACCAAGTTAGTTGAGTGAAATACCTAATTATGAAGAATTGAGGAATGGATGTACGATTTATTTACACTTAAACCACTATAAACTTGTTGTGTTGATTTTTCTGTTCTCCTCCTTAACTTCTTAAACACATTAACCTTCCTTTTTAATTTTTAATCAACTACCAATTCAATCCCCCTTCTTGGTGCACTAGGCCAATAGATGCCTTAAGCAAAAGACATGGAGATTACTCAATGAGCATTGTAACAATTGTATTGTGAAGTAACATTTCTTTCTCTAATGACTACTTTTTTGTTCATGCTATAACAGGGCCTGCTCTCAATAGAAATACATAGAGAATTGTTCCATTAAGTGAGTATTGTATTGTGAAAGTTTCTCTTAATAAAAAAGGTGAACCAAGAGTGATCTAACTATTAAGAGAAATTCATTATTCAAAGCTTACAAGAGTTATCTTCAAAATAGAGTTTAAAGAATAAGCTTTTCAAAAATTATCTTTACATTCTCAACCTCATCAAACATTCCTTGTGAGAATACTTAAAATGTCTTTAATTACTTAAGTGGAAAAGCTTTCCTCTCTCTTGAAGCATTGTATTTAGTTTGAGGAAACCTTAGGTTGGGAAACTTTGAAAATCATATCTTGTGAAAGGTTTAAAGTAGTACCTGGAAACTACTTTGAGTTAGGATAGTAGTATTTATAATCTATTTGTAAGAGGTTGATAAAACCTAAAAATCTATCATTTGTTAAGGCTTGGTAAGTGCCCAAAACTTACTTGTGTAAATGTTATTGATAAAACCTTGAGCTATCAAGATAGTGAAGGCTCGAATGGAAATACTAGAGGAGAGGATGTATGTAAGTTATGTCGAACCTCTATAAACATTATGTCTTGATTCTTTATCCATTTTTGCACTTAGTTTTATTTTTTTTATTACTTGTCATTGCCATATTCAACCCTCTTATAAGGCACTAAGGGATAATAATTGGTATCAAAGTAGGTCTCTTCATCAAAACTTAAGTGCATAGAGCAAAGATCATGGTAAGTTATGAAAAATCACAAACCATTTACAAGCCTTCATTCTTTAAGGGAGATGACTATGGTTATTAGAAGAATCATATGGAGATTTTTCTTGACAATGAACCATTGACCTATGGGGCATTGTTAAGCAAGGAAGAGAAGATCCAATAAAGCTAGTTAGAGATGTTCTTGTACCTAACCAAAAAGTGAGTGGATTGCTAAAGAAAAGAAGGCAAACCTAAAGAATAGGAGAATAATGCATGTTCTCTTCTATGTAATTCTTAAATCTCAGTATGCTAAGTTGCAAATGTGTACATCAGCCAAAGAAATATAGGACACATTACAAACCTAACATGAAGGAACCAATGAAGTAAAGAAGAAAAAGATATAAATGCACAAATACATGTATGAAACATTTGTATACCAACCTAGTGAAATTATTACTGAGATGTATAATATTTATATATATTGTAGGGACTCTCAAGACCTTGGGAAAGTCATACACAAACAAGGACATGGTAGCAAAAATTCTGAGAACACTTCCTAAAGATAAGTGGGAAGTTAAGAAGACAACTATAGAGGAAACCAACAAACTAAAAGTCCTGTCACTTGATGAGTTTATAGGAAAGCCATTGGCTCATAAAATCACTTTTGAAAAGCTACTAAAAACATAGAGATGAAAAAGAAAGACTTAGCATTGAAAGCCAAATAGGTACATTTTGAAACTCATTTTACTTCTTACTTACTGACTTCTTCCTTTTCTAATGATAATGAAGATAGTAGTGAAGATGAGCATCTTGCCTTTATAACCAACCAAGTAAAAAAGCTTCTTTCAAATAAAAGGGGTAAAAAGGCAAGGAACTATAATAAGAAAGACACTAAAAGTCAACTCACCTATTATGGATGCAATGAGAAAAGGCATATAACATTAGACTATCCTAAGATCAAGAAAATCAAGCTTCCTTCCATAAAGTACACCTCCAAGAAAGGAAAGAAAGTGCACAAAGGTACATTATATCACACTAGTGATTTCAAAATTGAAAAAGATCAAATAAGAAAGGAGTTAGCTAACCTCTGTCTTATGTCAACTAAGGAGTAGTCAAATGAATCCTCAAGTGAATATACTTCTAACAATGACAGTTATGGTGATGGTAACAAAGAGGTAAATCCTTTTGTCTCCTCCTCTAAAGATAAGTTATACTCTATAATCACTAAACTCACTATGAGCATTAAGACTCTTAAGTTTAATACCTCTTCTATTCAAAAAGAGAATAAATCCTTGAAACAAAGTGCTAAGAGTTAAAAAAAACTCTAGTTAAAGATGTAGAGTCTCTCATAGTTGAGAACATTAAACTAAAGGAAAATCTTAGCAAGTTCATTAAAGGAAAGGAGAAGTTAGACTTTATCCTTTAGGCTCAAAGGAGTTTATCTATCAAATATGGATTAGGTTATAATGTCATAACTTCAATGGCAGAATAATGTTTCTAAATATGTTATGAAGCAAAAAGTTTCCAAAAAAGGAAATGCCACTAATAGTGGCTCAAGAGGGAAGTCTCAACACCATCACACACAATTAAGAAATACACCTCATAGAGCAAACTATGTCTGCATGTATTACCCTTACAAGCCTAAGAGGCAAGTTTTATAGGTATATACACATAATATAAGAGAATTCCTCACCTGAAAAATATTCCTAAACACATTGCTCAAAGAAACTACAAGTTTAAGAGATACTATATACATGTACCACCTAGAGATAAGATATCAGCTTACTTTGATGGTAATTATTTCTATTATGGTATATGTGGCCACAATGCCTATTATTACCAATCTATAAGCATGATGAGTAGTTGGCAAAAGCTAACCTAAGACCCAAGAAGTTTTGGGTACCTAAGACGTAATCTTCCTTATTTTGTAGATATGTTTAAAATCCTAAGTTAGAGAGCAATAGTGGTATCTTGATAATGGATCTTCAAAGCACATAACAGGAGAAAGGAAGTTCTTCACACAATTGAAAAAGGTTAAAGGTCTTGGAAATGTATCTTTTGGAGACAATGGTAAAGCCAAAATTATTGGCATAGGTAAAGTTGGTAAGGATGATGACTCACCTATCCTTGATAAAGTACTGCTTATTAATGGATTCAAGCACAACTTAGTAAGTGTAAGTCAATTATGTGAAAAAAGTCTTGGAGTTATGTTTGAGCCATAAACATGTCATGTGTCAAGGATGAGTGACAATAAAATTTTGTTCATTGGTTGAAGAGTTTATAATATTTATGTGGTTGATTTAAAATCTCTTGCTAACTATAATGCTAGTGGATAAAGGTAAAAACTGGTATAGAAAGCTAAGACATGCTAGTATGGAACTCCTCAATAAGTTAAAGAGAAGAAACTTAGTTGAAGGTCTACTTGAAATCAAGTTCGTAAAGAAAGAAGTTTTTGAAGTATGTCAAAAAGGTAAACAAATTAAATCCTTATTTAAAGCCAAGAACAAGGTAAGTTCTTTTATACCATTGCAATTGCTTCACATTGATCTATTTGGGCCTACTAGAATATCTAGCTTAGGAGGTATAGATTATGGCATTTGACATAGCAATGATTACTTTAGATATACTTGGGTATTAGTCCTCCCTTATAAGGATTCTTGTTTTGATGCATTCAAAACCTTTGCCAAGAGAATTCAAAAACAAAAGAATTTGAAAATCTCTTTTATTAAGAGTGACCACGGATGAGAGTTTGAGAATGTCAAGTTTCATAGCTTTTGTGATAAGTATGGTATCTCACATAACTTCTCAACTCCTAAAACACCACAATGAAATGATATGGTAGGAAGGAAGAATATAACTCTTCAAGAAATGGCTAGAACCATGTTGAATAAGTATAATCTTCCTAAATATTTTTATGCTTAAATTGTAAACACTTCATGTTGTCTTAAATAGTGTCTTAATGAGACCCTTATTAAAGAAAACTCTCTATCAGTTGTGGAATAATAGAAAGTCCAAGATTGCATATTTTAGAGTTTTTAGTGGTAAGTGTCTTATTCTAAACAGTAAAGACAACCTTGGTAAGTTTGACTCCAAATCTAATAAAGGAATTTTCCTTGTAAACTCTACTACTTGCAAAAGGTATAAAATCTTCAATAAGAGAATACTTGTTGTAGATGAGTCTATGTATGTAGTATTCAATGAATTTGACCCCACTTCTTGAAGAAAAGAAGAAGATATTGATGACCTTACAAGTCCCATGAGTGAGTTAAAAAACTAGAGAAGAAGGAAAGAACATAGATAAGCTACAAGACTTGACAAAAGAAATAAATGAAGATCCACCTTTTCCTTCTCCTAGCGAAGAGCCAACTTAACTGGAAAAGGACTAGATTTCCAAGAATGATCATCCAAGAGATCTTATCATTGGTGATCCATCAAGTCAGGTAATAGTTGGATCATCGTTTAGAAGTGCATGTACTAATCTTGTTTTTATATCCCTTATTGAGCCTAAGACTATAAATGAGGTCATTAGAGATGAATTGGGTTTTTGCTATGCAAAAAGAACTCAACCAATTTAAAAGAAATGAAGTGTGGACATTAGTTCCTAACCCTCATAACTTTTCTATTACTAAAACTAAATGGGACTATAAAAACAAACTTGATGAACATGGAGAAATTGTTAGGAATAAGGTTCGATTAGTAGCCAAAGGCTATAACCAAGAAGAAGGGATTGACTTTAAAGAGACCTTTGCACTTATAGCTAGACTTAAAGCCATTAGAATTCTCATTGCATTTACATCTCATATGAATTTCAAGTTATATAAAATGGATGTCAAAAGTGTTTTTCTCAATAGGTACATTGATCAGGAAGTCTATGTTGTATAACCTCCTAGTTTTGAAAGCCATTGCCTTCCTAATCATGTATTCAAATTGGCCAAAGAGTTATATGACTTGAAGTAAGCTCTAAAAGCTTGGTATGAGAGATTGAACAACTGTCTTGCAGAAAATGGTTTCTCCAAATTTTTTGTAGACATAACTCTTTTTACTAAGAAAAAGAAAGAGGACATATTGTTAGTGCAAATATATGTAGATGATATCATATTTGGAGCTATTAATGTTTACTTATGTGAAGATTTTTGTAAAGTAATGAAGAGTGAGTTTGAAATGAGCATGATGGGAGAACTTAAATTCTTTCTTAATTATAAATCAAACAAGAAAAAGAAGGAATCTTTATCAACCAAGCCAAATATATAAAGGAACTAATCAAAAGATTGTCATAACAAACCTTGTAAAACTCCAATAAGCACTAACATCAAGCTAAGTATGGATGAACATGGTAAGAATGTGGACCAAAAATTATACATAGGTATAATTGGTAGTCTATTCTATCTCATAGCCTCTAAACTTGATATTATGTTCAGTGTTTGCTTATACGCTAGATATCAACCTAATCCTAAATAATCTCACTTGCATGCTGTAAAACACATACTTAAGAATCTTGTTGATACCCTTAACTTAGGACTTTAGTATCGTAAGAGTTCTTCATTTGAGTTAAATGCATTCTCAGATGCTAATCTTGCTAGGTGTACCTTAGATAGAAAAAGCACTTCAGCACATGTCAAGTAATTGGTCAATGTTTAATATCCTGGAGTAGAAAAAACCAAAATTCAATTACTTTATCAACTACTGAAGCTGAGTATGTAGCAGTTGGACTATGTTGTATCCATATCTTAAGGATGAACTAACAACTTCTTAACTACAATGTTGTTATAAAGCAAGTTCCTATAAAGTATGATAACACTAGTACTATAAGCTTGTCAAAAAATCACATTAAACATTTTAGAAGCAAGCATATAGACATCAGACATCACTTTCTTAAGGATCATGCTAGTATTGGAGATATTGTGTTATAATTTATTGACACTAACCATCAATTGGCAGATATTTTCATAAAACCTCTTTGTGATGAAAGGATTCAATTCATCAAAAGATAACTTCATATGATTGATGGAAATACCTTGGAATAGCTTCAAACAAGTTTATCTCCTTCACAGTTAATTTATAATCTTTATTGCTTAAGATGACAACATTTGATTACTATTGAAGTCTTTAAATTTAATAACTAAGGATTTTAATTGTGTGTGTTGTTGATTAAACTGTCTAAATATTAGTTGAATACAAGATCATTTCATTGAATTTAATTAATAACATTCATCAGCTAAGCTTTCAAAAATGGGTGTCACTAAAAAATTTATTTTAGACTATGTTTTTGTTTGAGTAACATGGCCAATGGCCATTACATATCGTATAAGGACCATTGTGTCGCATATAAGTTTTTTATCATTTTGATTCTATTGTTCTCTATGATTGTTGTGTATCCTTAATTACTATTGTCACCATTTCAATGACCATTGTGAACCAACCACTATCATTTGCTGAAGAATACTTAGAAGGCCAAGCTAATGGTCATGTCCAATAGTCGTTACCTAACTCGCAACAGCTGTTGAACATTCCCAACGATCATATTTTTTAAAAAGGGGAACTCATTAAACTTTTATTTAAACTCCTCAAACCCTAATTTTTTTTTTCACTTTTTGCTATAGTCTTGCCTTCCCTTTATCTCTCTCTCTCTCTCAATTTTTGCTACAATTTTCTACATTTTCCTTGCATCAATCACTCAATTACTCATCGCACCTAAACCTAATTCCACAAAGAGATACCAACAACCTGCTAAGAAGAACCCTCAACATACTTACTCCAGTTTTAGCTCTAAACAGAAGAGAATCTTGCCTTAATGATTGCTCAATAAAAAAAGAAAATTGCAGAATCTTCTCAATTAGAACCATGACATAAGAAGAAAGCTTAAATAGCCTATGAATCTAAGGGCAAAGGGAAAGTAATTGAAATATAGCAAACTTCCAAATCGATTCAAAGCCTATAACTGATCCTCTAGCTCAACAATTTAATCTCTAAAATGAAAAAGAAAAACTCTTAGCTCAAAAACTACTGAAATGATAGCTTAGTGATAGAAAATTCTTAAAGTGGAACAACTTGCAAAGGTACAATTTGGCAAAGAAAGTTGAGGATCTCATGATTGGCATTAGATGGAAATTTTTATGTCGCTTCAAAGAAACTTCATTCTTGGAGCTCATTGTGGAATTCCTCGCTACTTTGAAAGTCTTAAGGAATTATTAAGAAGTCTATGCTGAAGAAGACACAATCAAATTTAGGCTATTTGGGAAGAAATACAAGATTAGACCAAATGACTTGTTTTGATGTTACCAACATAGGTGTGACAAAGCCTCATTTAACATTTAAAGTAGATGTCAATCAATTTTGGAAATCCATCATTGATGGGATTACAAACTACAATAGCAACAACAACAAGGCTTCGAAGATCAAGAGCCAAGCCTTAAGGATTTCCTAAAGGTTTATTACATGGAATATTAATAGAAGGGACTAATCAAATGGAAACTACACCACGATGGACTTATTTTACCTCTAGTGCATAACAAACAAACAAAAGGTAAACACACCTTGGCTGCTATTGGAGAGAATTAATGAGCAAATTGACAAGCCTAATGCCTTTATGATGGCTCACTATATGATAAAGATTACAAAGTTTGTGAAGGCCATTCTCCCTACTGAGGTAGAGCTTAAGGATTATGACATGATGTTGGAGAAGATGCTTGACAATGAGCCTATTAGAGAGAAATGCTACTAAGCACGAGTATTCTATGGAAGTTAAACACTGTGTTGATCAAGAAAAGTTCTTGAAGAAGGAGAAGTTCCTTAAGAAAAAGAGGACGTGAGAATATTGAAAGGGGTTGCAGCAATTTAAGGACTATCTGCTCCATGTCTCTCTCCTTTGAGCAAACAGTACTTGAACAGCTAGAAGCACTCACTGCTGCTATTAAGAGAGTTGAGGACTTGTCCACTTCCCTTTATTAGACAGTGAACTAACTCAAAGGTAAGCTAAAGGATGTGAATCATACACTTGATTAGATTGTGGAAGGATTGAATCTACATCCTAGAAGTCCACGTGATCAAGAGTAGCAAATGGCTCCACCTGAGCATCAAGATACTTCTTCCAAGCAACAAGATCCCCCACAAGAGTCTAAAGAACTTGTATTACCAGCAAAGCCTAAGAACTAAGAGCAACCAAAGAGCCAAAATCACCATTAGAACCTATTCCTCTCCTTCCAAAATAACTCTCCTTATTGAGTCATATACATGATTATTTTATTTCATTTTTTTAAATAACTGATGATTGGACAACATAACTTTTATAATGTATACTAAATATATATATATATATATATATATATATATATATCTATATATATATATATATATATATATATATATATTTTTTTTTTTTTTGATCTAGTTTTTAAATATATATAAAATTATATATATATATATATATATATATATATATATATATATATATATATATATATATATATATATATATATAAGCTAGTGTAAATTTTATGAATTTAATTATATTTTCTCTTTTCAGAT
>CATIWR010100685.1:0-20164 GCA_949677035.1 Omphalea diandra | reverse complement strand
GTGACCACAAACTAATGCCTATCCAGATATATGTACATGACACAAGGAGAGAGAGAATTGGAATTTAGCCAATGACTGTGATCCCTGTGTCTATATACAAAACTTTATCCTCCAAATAGGCCACATTTGTGTTTCACCATCTGAAAAAATAATTATAATTTGGTGAATCATGACTCAGTGAATAAAAATAATAATAAGATACTAATGACATAATCAATAATCAATTATCATTATGATACATTATAGGTACAAACATTAACTTATGCAATTGCAAACACAATAGTTTGATTGATTTTGTCATAAACTTATAAGGTAAACACTAGTCCCGATAATTAATGCAATTCAAGTGACATTTGATTTTGCTAGCCAATAAATAACAAGTGAATCATTTGATCAATAACATGTTCCATAATAAAAGATATTGGTCCCTTTTTTCAAGTGATTTGTAAGTATTTGATAAGTAGATCACAACATCTTTTTAGTTTTATATGCAAGTGTCTGTTCACAATGGTATAACAAGTAATCATTAAGATCATATAATTCTCACTTTGATTGTATTCATATGTAAAAAATCATAATTCAATCACATATACACATAATATAACCCAATCGCATCTTAAAATCACACATATACATATTAGAATCCAATTATGGCTTTTACTCACCTTTGATGCAACCAACCTTTATGGTAGGTTTAAACCTCTCTCTTGGGCTTCCTCAATGTATTTATATCCTAACATTTGATGCATATATCATTATAAAATGTCAAAATGAGTTTGCATGCTTGATATGTAACTATGGTCATGGTCCATGTAAGTGGATTAAGTACTTAAGCTTATTTTTCTTCCATGGTAATATGACCTTGCTACACTATAACTATAACACCTCCTATTATATTCATCCAAATGACTTGATTCATTTTTTAAATAAATTAAACACATAATGATACAACATAGTCAAAATTCAGGTCAATATATGACATATAGAAAATATGATGAATTTTTGAATTCTACCTATTTCAATGCAACCACAGTTTGGTTAGCTTTTACATTTTTAGTCATATCTCAAATTGTACAAATCTTGCAAACCTGATATATCATAAGTTATAAAACACATAAAGGAACATTTTTAATGTTTTACACTTTGTCTAGTTCAGTATATAAGGTCATCAAAATAAATGAGCAATCTCAAAGTGAGCAGGTTTCAAAATTTTGAGAGTTAGTCATAATGAAGAAGTAATATCTCCTCACCCACAATGTATTTTGCAAAAGAGTTTTTCAAAAAATCTATATGAGACATATCTTTACAACTTTCATGTTTTTCACAACACCTAATTTCCTTTATATGGCCATCAAATTCTAGGTATGATCAAGAGGTTGAGCAAGCTTCATCAGGTTTAGGGTCAGTTACAATCAAAGAGCAATATCTATTTCCACACAACAAATTAAGAACAAATGTTTTATAGGATTTTAGAGGTGATATAAATATATAATGTTTAACACTTTGGATAAATCAGCACATAAGGTCATCAAAATATATGAAAATAAGTAAATTGAGGAGGTTTAGACAAGTTGTGAGTCAGGAGCCATAGCTCCTCACATACACCATCTTAAGCAAAATTCTTTTACATGCACTTAGATGAGGTATAAATATACAAATTTCATATTTATACTTTCCCTAATTCTTCTTCTAATATTATGAAATCATAAGTGCAATAATCAACTCTAACAACAAAACCTACACAATCAGCTTATGTTTCTCTTAAGCTTCAACTTTCATACATGAGCTCTACCTATAATTACTCCATAATTTTTACTAATTATGCATGTTTAACATGTCATGAGAAAAGATAAAATCACTTACCTCTTTTGCCAAAGCTAAAAAAGCTTAGGGATTCTTCCTAACTAGCTCACTTTCTTCTTCTTCTTCTTTTACTTCTTTCTCTTCACCTTTCTTTCTTCTTAGCTCTCTTTTTTTTTTTGGTTGCCCTTACCCCCTCTCCCCTGCCCCATATTTTTTCTCTTTAATATGCTCCTAAAGGAATATAAATTCAATTTTTATACCTACTCTAATAAGACAAAATCATGATGGCTTACTACCATTGGTTAGAAGATCAATTTTCCTCTTTTAGTCCTCTTTCACTCCTTCATCACTTTCATCTATCTCCTAATTATAATATGTTCCTTATACTTTTAAATAACCTTTAAAACACCATTATTTATGATATTATAACATGCATACAACATAAGATAATTTGCCATGCAAATATAGAAACATCACATCAATGTTCAAGTGCCCCAAATACAATGGTGCAAGTGTCATCGTCATGCTTATCAAATTCACATATTTAAATGATCATTTATCCAATACATATATTCATGTAGGATTGCAAATCATTTATGCAATGAATATGTTTGTGTGAGAATGCTAATGAATAAGGATAGGGATGTTACATTTAAGGGTTTGAACTAACGCAAGGCATAAAGGATCCCTCGTTGATCCAAATTCATGTAATTTTTTAGGGTCATTACTAATGTAATGATCCCTATCTTCTCAATCCCTAGTTGGTCAATAAAAGGATGGAGACACAAGCAAGATTCTACTTATTCAAATGAAATCCTAAGTTTGACATTTGATTTCTTCTTATGTTCTTAAAATTCCTTTTATTTGTCGTTATGCTATTTAGCTCCTTCCTATATGACATCTCAGGACAATAAGTGGTATCATAATAGTTCTTTTTTAAAAGCTTTAATGTAAAGAGCAAAGACAAATTATAATCAATCCATAAGCCTCCATTCTTTAAAGGTGATCACAATGGTCACTTAAAGAACATGATAGAAATCTTATTGGATATTGAAATTAAAGACTTTTAGGAAAGAATGAAGAGAAGTCCTAATCAAGCTAGTAGGTGAAATGATGATATTAAGAAGAGTGAATGGATAATTGAGCAAAAAAAAGCCAACCTTAATAATGAAAGAGCAATACATGTCTTATTTTATGCCATTCATGAATCTTAATACGTAAAATTGTAGATGTGCACATCAACAAAGGAGATTTGGCATACTTTCTAAACCCAACATGATGAGACAAGTGAATTAAAGAGGAAAAAAAATATGAATGGATACATATAAGTATGAGACATTTATATATCAACCTCATTAGTCCATCAAACAAATGTATACTAGATTCATTACCATTGTAAGGACATTAAAAGGTTTGGGAAATAGATACTCAAAAAAGGATATAGTATCCAAGATTCTCAAAACACTCCCTAAGAAAAAATGGTAAGCAAAAAAAAAAAAAAAGCCATTAAGGAAGTAAATAATGTCAAAGTAATCTCATTGGATAAGCTTACAGGTAGCTTATTACACATGAAATAGCTCCTAAAAAGCTAGCTAAAGATAAGGGTTAAAGGAAGAGAGATATTACACTAAAAGTAAGAGATATGAACTGAAAGTCCTTATAGTTCCTTAATAACATCTTCTAGTAAAAGTCATGATAATAGTGAGGATGATTAATTGACACTCTTCTCAAAGCAATTTAAGAGATTTCTTTCAGATAAGAATGAAAAAATGAGGAACAACTATAGAAAAAGTCCTTGAGAGTCCAAATCATATGTTACAATTATAATGAAAAAGGACATTTCAAATAATATTATTAAAAGCAAAAAAAAAAACATAAACACTCCTCTAAGAAATATCAATCTAAGAAGGAAAAAGGAGCCTTTAAAGTTACTTAGGATGGCTCATGTGTACCTAAAATAGGGAGCTCAAATGATAAGAAATAAGTAGCAGGCATCAATTTTATGGCTATTGATAATGGAGAATGCATCTCCTCAAGTGGCTTAGGCAATGGTGTTGATAATTATAAGAAAACTGAGGTAAATCCTTCTCACTTTTGTATTAGGGAAAATCAATAGACATTATTACTAGAGCCAAAAAAAAAGTTGACTCTTTAAAGTATTCATCCTCAATTTTCTAAAAAAGGAATATGATTTTAAAAGATTCTCTTAAGAATATTGATTCCCTCGTATAGGAGATTGAATCTTTGAGAATTGAAAATAAGTCTTAAAATGAAAATTAAAGGATTCTTTAAAGAAAAGGAGCAACTTGACTCCATCCTTAAAGTACAAAAGAGTCCTCATAAAAGAGTTAGCAACTTATAGAGAAACCACTTTAATGATCATGAGATGTTTTCCCATGGTTGTTGGCTAGTTGTCACGTTAGTTTGCCTCGTTTTATTTTAGGAATTAACTTTAATTTGATTTATATCTTCCTTAACAATCTGTATTTGGTATGAATATATATTCTTGATATAGACCTAAGTTGTTTAAAATATGAAGAGCCTGCCTTGAGTGTTCCTCATATTTAACTTTAAAATTTATGATAGTGAAAGACATATAAGGAATACCTTGAAACCTTTGTGTATAATTTAGTCCTTATAATAATCGAAATAAGAATTGGAATCCTAAGGTTTAATAGGGGTGAATAGGTTGTTACAATTTTTATGAAATACATGTTAAGAAGAAAATTTTCATAGAAGAAAGAAGAGGCATAAGCAATTCATAGAGTTTTAACCACAACCTTAGCTTGTATTCTCTCATATAATATTTCACTAAAGAGTACCACGGAAAAAGTAGTTTATGAATATTACTTAAACCTTTACATAAGTGAATTTACAAGTACCACTTAAACATATCGAAGATAGTTTTTACACACTATCTCAACCTTTTCTAAGATAAATTTTCAAGTGTTGTCTTAAGCCTTTTGCAAAATTATAAAATAATCTAGGCTACCCATCCTAAGTAGTAATCCTCACACAAATATTAAAAGTTGTGCACAAGAAAGATCATTTATTTAATCACTGAAACTTTTCTCTTCACAATAAAAATCAACATAAATAGGTTCTAAGCTTAAGATTTGCTATTATATAACACTTGAGTTAATTATCTAAAGTAGTTTCAAGTAGCTTATTATTTCCTTTTAAAGGAAACTCTTTTTAGTTTAAGGAACATGCAAATGTAAGCTTTCTTATCAATAATATCCCTTTGTTTCCTATTTTAGCAACTCTATTCAAGTTTATATAGAATGGATTTATATATAATTGTTAGGAAAAAAAGCTAGTACTCATATAGATTCAAATCTATTAAAAACCCATCAATGTAGTTATTGGAGCAAGTAAACAATTATTGAGATTCTTGCCACAAGTGTTAAATGCTTAATAGGCTTAACAACTAATTCTAATGGTCATTGGTTAACTTTCTTGACAATAGTCAATTGGGTTTTTCCCACTACCATGTTTGGTCTATTAGTAGTTGTTGTGAACTTTCAACAATCATTGAGACTTTATAGATTGACATAACAACTTTATCCAGAAAGCTTTTTAAATTACATTATCTACAGTCCTTTGCTCATTATTCTGTCAATAGTTTTTTAGTTGCTTTTTAATGCTAATTATGACTTTATAAACATGAGAAATTTCACACAAAGTCTACATCTTAATCTAAGTGACTTTTTAAACTAGGCATTATTTAAGTGTCATGCTCATGCCTTATCAATGATTATTGTGTTGATTTTCATAGGCATGGCTCACTTCATGACTTAATTGTTATCTATAACATTAGCGACCTTTCCACAAGCATTGGTATCTTCCACGACAAATGCATCTCTCTCACAGTCATTAGAGTGAAGTCCATTTTACATAGAAGAGTTAGCCTTGTATAAAGGACTTTTTCAACTAGCTATTTCATTCATCAATTGGTGTTAAGCACTTTAATAATCATTGGAAAATTTTTCATAGTTTTTGGTAAGATGATACTTTAGTTTGCTTCATGATAGTTTTTGATAGGATGATACTTTGGTTTGCTTTATTTTTCTTCAAGTATAGGCTTTAATTTGTCTTTCATCTTTTTTGAGCATCCATAAAATGTTAATAATAATTGATTTTGTTCTAAATTCGAGCTTTCTAGTATATAAAGAACATATGTTTAGCTTCATTCAAGTTTCCAACCTGAATTTGTATAACATTAAGGGTCTTATAAAGAATACTTAAAATACTAGTACATAAATTGGTTCTTTTAATGCATATATGTTAACATCAAGATAAATTTTGGAACTTCAAGGTTTATCATGCGTAATTAGGCATCCATACACATAAAATATTAGAAGTGTCTTTTTTCACTCACTATAAAGCTCAACATCAAAGTTGAAGCTTAAACTCCCACTTACAACTGTAACATTCTAATCCCTTAATTATGCTATAAATAAAGAGTTCACCTAAGGTATAAAGAGTTTCTTCACGTTATCTATCAATAATATAAGGACACTAAAAAAATTTTCAGGGAATTTATCAAGGTTAAATCTTAATAACTTAAAGCAAACAAGTCAAAACAATTATTAATAATTAAACTCTGATAATGTATAAACTTACCATTTCCTTAAAGAAATTAGAGTAGAACATTAAAATCTCAAAAAATATCCATGTGCCTAAAGCTAAGGTTTTAGAATCCAAAGTTCAAAAACTAATTAAAACATGTATTCTTAGTCATTAGAGGTCAAATAACTGAATGGAAACTAAAATTAGAGTGAAGAACAACATGAAATCTATTTTCCCTTAATTTATCCTCCATTGAATTGGTAACCTCACCCATGCAACTTCTATTATAAAATTCAATTGTAAATAACCTCAAAATGTAACAACTAATTTCATTTACTAATCATGGCATTCATGTCCAAAAATAGATATGCATAAAGGTTGATTCATCATAGATACACAATCCAACATGTATTTAATGTATATATTTATTAACTAATGTTCAAGGCTAGTGACCACAAACTGATTCCTATCTAGGTATTTGTACATGTCATAAGAAGAGAAAGAGAAAGAGAGTTGAAATTCAGCCAACAACTTGAACTCCATGTGTCTATATAAAAAACTTTATGCTTCAAGGTATCCAAACCCTATGCTTCAGTATTTAACAAACATAATTATTATTTATTAAGTCGCAACTCAATGAATAATAATCAGATTCTTATGGCACAACTAATAATTAGATATCATTAGGATATATTACAAGTATAAGAATTGACTATGCAAGTGCAAATGCAATAGATTGATTTTATCGTGAACTTACAAGGCAAACACTACTCTCAAGAATTCATATGATTCAAGTGACATTTGATTTTGCCACCATCATATAACAAGCGAATCATTTGGTCAATAACATGTGCCAATATAACATATTGGTCCTTTTTTCCAAGTGATTTGTAAGTGTTTGACAAGTCAGTCACAACATCCTTTTAGATCCATATGCAAGTGTTCATTCACAATGGTATACCATGTAATCAGTAAGATCATATACTTATCACTTGACTTGTATTCACATGTAAAATGTCACAATTCAATGACATATATATGTAATAAAAGATAACCATATCATAAAATCAACACACATATACATCATAATCCAATTATGGCTTTTACTCACCTTTTGACGTGACTAATCTTTATGGTAGGTTTGGTCCTCCCTCTTAGGCTTCTTCAAAGTATTGAGATTCTAACATTTTATACATACATGGTTATAAGTATGCCAAAATGAGTATGAATGTTTGGTATGCAACTATGGTCAAGTTTTATGCAATTGGACCTAGTGTTTATGCATATTTTTCAGGTGTGGCAACCTGACCTTACTGCACTCTCACAGCAAGAGCTCTAGATATAATTATCCAAATGACTTGGTTCTTTTTTTCAAATAAAATAGACACATAATGATACAATATAGTTAAATTTTAGGTCAATATAAGATCAAAGAAAATGTGGTGAATTCTTTAATTGTACTCTATTTCATTGTCATCTTAATTTCAATAGGTCTTACAGTCATGGGTATATCTAAAATTATACAAATACAATTGAAAAAATGATTTACTATAAGATACATGTCATATATATAGGAACATTTCTCATGTTTTACACATTGTCAAATTCCATCTATAAGGTCACCAAAATAAATAGTCAATCTCAGGGTGAGCGAGCTTTTATGACATTAAGAATCAGTTAAAACAAAGGAGCAATATATCATCAACCATTTTATATTTGGCAAAACTATTCTATAAGAATGTAGATTAGACACAAATATACACATTTCAAGTTTGGCACATCACCAAATTCCCATTCTATGGCCATCAAATTCTTGAAAATAGAATTGAGTGGTAAAACAGGTTTCATCAGGTTCAAGGTCAGTCACAATTAAAGAGATATATCTCTTTCCACATAACAAATAAAGCAAAACTACTATACAAGTATTTAAAGGGGATATAACCCTACAAATTTTATATCTTTCACTTTATCTAAATCAGTACATAAGGTCATCAAAATATATGAAAACATAAAGATTGAGGAGATTTCAATTGGTTGTGAACCAACACTAATGAAGGAGCCATAGCTCTTAAAAAATGCCAAATTAAGAAAAACTATTTTACAAGATTTTATATGGGTCATAAAACTACAACTTTGATAGTTTGCACTTCCCCCAATGCCCCTTCTAGGGCTATGAAATTGTGGGTGCAATAAGCTGATATAACAATAAAACCAACACAATCAACTTTATTTTTCTTAAGCTACAACCTCCATACATAAGCTCTACCTCAAACACTCCATAATTCTTACTAACCATGTAAGATTAAAATTTCATGAGGGTGGAATTTCATGTTGTAAGAAGATAAAATCACTTACCTCCCAAAACTATAAATGTTAGGGTTCCTTCATAGATAGCTCACTATTCTCCCTCTTCTTCTTCTTCTTCTTCTTCTTATGTTTCCTTTCTTTCTTTCTTTCTTTCTTTCTTTCTTTCTTTCTTTCTTTCTTCCTTAGCTCTCTCTTTCTTTTATTGCCCCTCACATTTTTCCTATTTAATATGCTCCTAAAGGATGAAAATTTTAATTTGTATACCAATTCTAATAATACAAAATCATGTTGTCTCATTTCCATTGGTTAAAAGTTCATTTTTCCTCGTTTAGTCCCTCTTCTTCACTCCTTCATCACCTCCATCCATCTCCTAATCCCTATATGCTCCTTATAATTTTAAATATGCTCTAAAATACCATTATTTATGATGTTATAACATGCACACAACATAAAATAATTTTTCATGCAACCATATAAACATTACATATATGTTCAAGTGTCTCAAATTTAATGGTGCAAGTGTCATCATTGTGCTTATCCAATTCACATATCTAAATTATCATTTATCCAGTGCATATGTGGGATTACAAATCATTTATGTAATGAATATGTTCATGTGAGAATGCCAATGAATGAGGATAAGGATGTTGCATTTCTTCCCCTCTTATAAAGAATTTCATCCCTGAAATTCAATACTTGTAAACAAATGTGGATATTGTCATTTCATATTCTCTTTAATTTTCCATGTAGCCTCTTCTTATGAGTGGTTTCTCCATAACACCTTGACTAAAGGGATTTCTCAATTTTGTAACAGTTTTGTCTTATAACTAATGATTTTCACTGGTTATTCAATATAACTTACATCATCTGCAATTGTCCTTGTTATATCCCTAAGTATATGTGTAGGATTGGACTAATACTTTATGAGCATATTCACTTGAAATACATCATGAATCTAAGCCATCTCTAATTGTAATGCTAGCTTGTAATCTAATGGACCAATTCTTTTTAGGATCTCATATGCCTTAGTGTATCAAGGACTTGGTTCCTTTTTCTTACCAAATTGAATTAGTCTTTTCCATGGTGAAACTCAAAGGAATACTTTGTCTCTTACCTTATATTCCATTTCTCTTATGTGCCAGTTTCCACTAGCTCTTTTGCATGTCTTATGCTGCTTTAGGTTTGCTTTTGATTGCCTTTACCTTATCCACATTGTTTTGCACTAATTCTAGCCCTTCTAAAACATGTATCCATCCTAATAGATAGGACTTCAACATTTTTGTCCATACAGTGCATCATATAGTGTCATTTATATACTGCTATGATAATGATTATTATAAGCAAATTCAATCAAGGCAGTATATTCTCTCATACACCTTTAAACTCTATCACACAAGCTCAAAGCATCTCCTCAAGTGTTTGAATTGTCGTTTCTGATTGCCCATCTATCTAAGGATGGAAAGTTACCTAAAGCTTGTTACAAATTGAGCTAAAATCGAGATGTAAGCCACATATTTTTGTCTGATATAATGGACACTAGAATTCCATGTAATCTAACAATTTCATCCACATATTTTTTGGCTATGTGCTTAAGTGAACTACCCCATCGAATAGGCAAAAAGTGAGTTGTAACATCCCTATCCACATTCATTAGCATTATCACATAAATATATTCATTGCATAAATGATATGAAATCCCACATGAACATATGCATTAGATAAATGATCATTTAGATACGTGAATTGGATAAGCACGATGATGACACATGCACCATTACATTTGGGACACTTGAACATGTGTAATTTTTGTATAGTTACATGACAAATTGTTTTATGTTGTGTTCATATTATAGCATAAAAAATAATGGTGTTATAAAGCTTATTTTAAAGTATAAGGAGCATCTAGGAATTAAGAGATGGGTAGAGGTGCTTAAGGAGTGAAGAAGAGGGACTAAAAGAGGAAAGTGAACTTCTAACCAATAGGAATGCAACACCATGAGTTTGTCTTGTTACAATAGATTTACCAGTGGAATTTTTTACCCTTTAGGATAAGAATACAAAGCTTAGACATGAGGTACAATAGAAGAAATAGAGAGCTAAGGAAGAAAGAAAGGAAAGAAGAATAAGAAGAAGAAGACGAAGGAGAGGGAGAAGAGTGAACTACCTAAGGAGGAAGCCTAAGGTTTTCTAGTTTTAGGACAATAAGTAAGTTAATTTCTCTTCTTCTCAAATGAAATAACCCCTCATTACATGTTAATCATGCATGATTGGTGAGAATTATTGAGTATTTGAGGTGGAACGCTTGGATGGAAGTTGAAATTCAAAAGAACACGAGTTGATTATGTTCATTTTATTGTTAGAGCAAAATTTTGTACCCATGATTTCATAACCCTATAAGGGGAATTAGAAAAAGTGAAAACTATGAAAGTTGTAGCTTTATGACTCATCTAAATATAAATGAAACAGTTTTGCTTCATTTGGTATGTGTGAGGAATTGTGGGTCCTTCATTAGGGCTGGTTCACAACCAATCGAAATCACCTCAATCTTCCTGTTTTCTTATATCTTGATGACTTTAGGTTATGATTTTGACAAAGCATAAAACATGAAACTTTTAGGGTTATATCCCCCCTAAATCATTTAAAGAAGTTTGGATTGATTTATTGTGTGGAAAGAGATATGGCTCATTGATTGTGACTGACCCTAGACCCAGATGAAACCTCACTTGTCTTTTAATTTTGTTTTCCAAGAATTTGATAGCCATAGATTCTGAATTTGGTAATGTATTAAACTTGAAAGTTATATATTTATATATTATCTACATGACTGCAAAATATTGTATCCAAATTTTGTATGGTTATTGAGATATTGCCCATTCATTATGACTGATTATCACCATGTTGAAAATCTGCTCACCCTGAGATTGGTCATTTATTTTGGTGATGTTATAGACTGAACTAGACAATGAGTAAAACATGAACGATATTCTTATATGTGTTGAGTAACTTCTAGTAAATAAATTTTACAATTTGATTTATACAATTTGAGATATACCTAAGAATGTAAGACCTACTTAGACTGAGATGACATTGAAACAAAGCAAAATTCAAAAATTCATTCCATTTCTTGTGTGCCTTATATTGGCCTAAAATTTGAATATGTTGTATGATTATGTGTCTAGTTTATTTGAAAAAAATAATCGAGTCATTTGGATAAGTATATCTAGAATTATTATTATGAGAGTGTGGCAAGCTTAGGCTGCCATATAAGGAAAAAAAATGCATAAACACTAGGTCCACTTGCAGGGATCATGCCATAGTTGCATACCAAGCATTCATAATCATTTTGGTATACTTATAACCATGTATGTATTAAATATTATGATCTCAACACTTTGAGGAAGCCCTAGAGAGAGAACCAAACCTATTGTAAAGGTTAGTTACATGAAAAGGTGAGTAAAAATGATAATTAGATTCTAATATGTATATGTGTGATAATTTTATGATGTATATGTAATTGAATTGTTACCTTTTACATATGAACACATGTCAAGCAAGAATTATATTGTCTTAATGGTTACTTGGTATACCATTGTTATGAACACTTGCATATAGAACTAAAAGGATGTTGTGACCGGCTTGTCGAACATTTGCAAATCACGTGGAAGATGGACCAATAGGTCCCATTGGCACATGTTATTAATCATGTGGAAGATGGACCAATAGGACCCATTGGCACATGTTATTGATAAAATGATTTACTACTTATATATTGGCCAACAAAATCAAATGTCACTTGAATCACATGAATTCATAGGAGTAGTGTTTGCCTTGCATAGTCATGACAAAAAAAAAATATATTGCACTTGCACTTGCATAGTTAAATGTTATACCTGTAATGTATCCTGATGATATTTGATTGTTTATTGTGACATAAGAATCTGATTATTATTTCTATTTATTGAGTCGTGACTCACCAAATCGTAAATTTTTTTTCAGATATTGAAGCATAAGATTGGACATTTTGATGTTTAAGGTTTTGCACTGAGACACATGGACCACAGGTCGTCGACTGAATTCCAACTCTCTCTCTCCTTGTGTCAAGTACATACATCTAGATAAGAACTGGTTTATAGTCACTAGCCTTGAAATTAGTTGACATATATGTACATTAAATACATATTGGATTGTATATGTATAATGAATAAAACCTTTATGCATATGTATTTTGGACATGAATGCTATGAGTTTTGTAAATGAAAATGGTCATTACATGAGTTGACTTAGTTAGTCTATCAATGATCACCCATAGAACATCATTCTTCTTCAAAGTTATTGGTAACCTATATACAAAGTCCATGGTTATTCTTTCCCATTTACATTCTAAAATAGTTAATGGTTTCAATTTTCCAACTGGTGCTTAATGTTCTATTTTGATTTGCATACAAGTCAAACATGTTGAGACATAGGCTACTACGTTTTTTTTCATTTTGGGCCACCAAAAATGAGATTGTTGGGTATTACACATTTTTGTTTCTCCTGGATGCATGGCATATGAAGTTTTATGTGCTTCTTCTAGGATTTCTCTTTCCAAGTTATCAACATTAGGCATACAAAATCCAACATCAAGGTATCATTTCGAATATCAAAATCATCATGTGTCCCTGTTTGACCGTTTTGATCATTCTATGTAACTTGGGATCCTTGCACTGTGTTTCTTTAATTCAATCATGCAACATTGATCTCACTTGAAAAGTAGCAATTAATATCACATTCTTTTGTATGCTTAGTTCCATATTCATTGCTCATAACTGAACTAAATAAGATAATGAAAATCCCTATAAATGAGCTACACTACTTCTTGATTTCCTACTTAAAGAATTAGCAACCATATTTACCTTCTCTGGGTGATACTCAATGGTGCAATTATAGTCTTTTAGTAGTTTTAACCAGTTCCTCTGTCTTATGTTTAATTCTTTTTGGCTAATCAATTACTTCAAGCTCTTGAAAAGTTTCATCATACAAATAATGGCTCCATATTTTAAAAGCAAACATAATGGCAGCAAATTCTAGGTCTTGTACTAGGTAAGATAATTCATAAGGCTTCAATTATCTAAAAGCATATGCAATTAACTTACCATACTGCATACACATCCTAAACCTTGATGAGAGGCATCACTATAAACTACAAATCCTCCATTACCTGTAGGAATGGCTAACATTAGAGCAAATGTCAATGTATCTTTCAATTCATTTAAAAACTTCTGACATGCTTTAAACCACTAAAATGAGCAACTATAGGTGAAAATCCCTCAGCAAATTGATGATATTACCCAGTTAGTCCAAAGAAACTTCAAACTTCTGCAGCACTCTTTAGGGTTTCCCATTTTACTATTTCTTCAATTTTGTTTGACTCCACCTCTATGCCTTTTTTAGAAATCGCGTCTTAAAAATACCACATGGTCAATCTAGAACTCGCACTTACTTAATATAACAAATAGTTTTTTTCTCTCAAAATTTATTACAGAATCCTCAAATGTTGTTCATGCACTTTTTGATACACCAATGAACACAATTAAAAATTTTGTCTAAGTAAGGCTAAAACACTTTATTCATGAGAGCCATATATGGTGTTGGTGCATCAGTCAAACCAAATGACATCACCAAAAATTCATAATGGCCATACCTAGTTTAAAAAGTAGTCTTCGATACATCTAGGTTGGAAATTTTGAGCTAATAATATCTTGATTTTAAGTCAATCTTAGAAAACACCCATGCTCATTATAACTAGTCAAACAAATCATTTATTATTGGTAAAGGATATTTTTTATTCACAGTAACCTAATTCAACTACCTATAATCAATGCACAGTCTTATTGTACCATTTTTCTTTTTAACAAATAATACTAGAACACCCCAATGTGACACACTAGGTTTGATGAATCCCCTTTTAAGTAGTTCCTACAATTGGGTCTTCAATTCTTTCAACTTAGCTAAAGCCATCTTACAAGGTGGAATGGATATCAGTGTTGTTATTGAGACTAACTTAATTGTGAATTTTATATCCCTATCAGGTGGTAAAAGAGGTGAGTCTGCTGAAACCACATCTAGAAACTCATTTACCACTGGAATATTCTCAAGAAATTCATTTATGAACCTTATGTCTACCACATGTGCCAAATAAGACTCATAACTACCTTTAATCATGTGAAAAGCCTTGATAGCAAAAATTAGACATGTAGGTACAATTTGCCTTTCCCCTTAAAACATAACCCTTGTCTGATTTGGAGATTCCAAAATAACTTCCTTAGTAAAACAATTCACTATTTATTGATATTTAGACAACAAGTCCATACCCAGTGTCACATCAAACTCATGAAGTGGCAATAGTACTAAATCAGCATTCAACTCAATGTCATCAATGTGACTCACAGAATCATGACATACCTTATCCACAATCATCACATCTCTCAAAGGAGTGTTAACACATAGGTTAAAAACTAAAGGTTGATGCTTACTATAAAATTGTGATGTCATGTTCAATGAAATGAATGAATGTGTGGAGTAAGGATCAATTAATGCATCAACTTCTAAATCATGGAGAATAAGTTTACCAGTGATAAATTTTGGAGCACCAACAGCTTCTTGCCTAGTCATGGCAAATATTCTAGCCTATGTCGGCGGTCTAGAACTTTGACCTCCTGATCTACTCATACCTTCACCAGCTATAGTTATTCTACCTCTACCTCTATCCCTACCAAATGATACTCCCACTCCACTAGCTTTTGAAACTTTAACTATAGACTTTGATGATGCTCTAGTTCTGTCTCTACCTCCCTCTGACATTCTAGATCTTTCAAGACAGTCTCTAACCTTATGATCAAAAGACCTACAAAAGTAACACCCATCAGTCAATTTCCTACATTCACCCATATGTTTCCTGTCACAATGTACACATGAGAGTCATTGTTGCATAACTTGGGTCTAACCTCTACCTACATAAGATGAAACTCATAAACCCCTGCCTTTATAACTAGAATAACCACCCCTAACACTGGATTGTTATGGCATATAATCTCCATATTTACCTCTCTTCTGTTAAAATCTCCTTCAAACTCAATAGGCCCCCTTTTTACTCGTTACTCTGTCTTTTATTTTTCTAATCTTTCTACCCTAATTGCAGTAGCTTTTAGCTCGATATAACTTTCAAGTTTTATAACTATAATCTTACTTCTGATCTCATATCTTAGTCTCTCTTCAAACTTTTGACATTTATCTTTGTTAATGGCCATCATGAAGGATGTATAGTGAGATAATTGATTAAAATTTACCTCATACTCAACTACAGTCATCTCCTTATGCTTTAGATTTAAAAATTCCCTTCTTTTCCCATCATTGTATACTTTTAGTATGTAATTATTATTGAACTCATGGAGTAAATCATCCCATCTAAGTACTGGGAGTTGGACACCACTCCCCTAGAATGGTTTTTAACCAATCATATGCATCCCCTTATAATAGTGACACTGTATAATCGAACTTTTCTTCTAATGTGCATTTCATCAAACTCTCTATGTTCTTTTTAGCCATGTCTTTGCCACTGATGGATTTGCAGTACCACTAAAGTCAACTGCACCCTATTTTCTTAATTTGTCATACTTTCTTTCTCTTTGATTTTATGGACCCTACATTGTTGGTTTACAAATTTTTTATTGTGGTTGCTCATGAGATATGTGTTGTGCATAAGAATGTGTAGAAGATCTAACTATGTCAGTAGGTTGATCTCTTAATGGTTGGTAGGATGCTTCTACAAAATGCAAATTGGTTGACTCTCTGTCTTTGGTGACTCATAGGTACAACCATGACTACCTTCTGATAATGTCCTATAGACATATAAGACTATGCCATATGGTAATGCATAACCATGTAAAAGTCATGTCATGTTCATATGTATGTCCTTATGAAACCTATCTCTGCTCTAATACCAAAAACTGTAACAACTATTCATTTACTAATCATGGCATTCATGTCTAAAAATACATATACATAAAGGTTGATGCATCATATATACATAATCCAACATGTATTTAATGCATATATATATATATGGTAACTAATGTTCAAGGCTAGTGACCATAAACTGATTCCTATCTAGGTATATGTACATGACACAAGGAGAGAGAGAGTTGGGATTCAATTGATGACTTAAGCTTCATCTCTTTATATGCAAAACTTTATGCTCCAAGGTATCCAAACCTTATGCTTTAATATTAAAAAAACATAATTGTGATTTGGTGAGTCACAACTCAATGAATAAAAATAGTAATCAGATTCTTATGGCACAATCAATAATCAGATATCATTAGGATACATTACAAGTATAACAATTGACTATGAAAGTGCAAATACAATAATAGATTGATTTTTTTATGAACTTGCAAGGCAAACATTGCTCCCAGGAGTTCATATGATTCAACTAGCATTTGATTTTATTGGCTAGCATATAACAAGTGAATCATTTGATCAATAACATTTGCCTAAAGGACATATTGATCCCTTTTCCCAAGTGATTTACAGGTGTTTGACAAGCTAGTCATAACATCTTTTTAGTTTAATATGCAAGTGTTCATTCACATTGGTATACCAACCAATTAATAAGATCATATAATTCTCACTTGACTTGTATTCATATGTAAAATGTCACAATTCAATAACATATACATGTAATAGAGCACAACCATATCATAAATCAACACATATATACATTAGAATCTAATTAAGGCTTTTACTTACCTTTTGATGTGACTGACCTTTATGGTAGGTTTAATCCTTTCTTTTGGGCTTCTTCAAAGTGTTAGGATCTTAACATTCGATACATACATAGTTATAAGTATTTCAAAATGAGTATGAATGCTTGGTATTCAACTATGGTTATGTTCCATACAAGTGGACCTAGTGTTTATGCATATTTTTCTTGTATGGCAGCCTGACCTTACTATATTCTCATAATAATAAATCTAGATATACTTATCCAAATGACTTGATTGTTTTTTTCAAATAAACTAGACACATAATGATGCAATATAGTAAAATTTCAAGTCAATATAAGATGCAAAGAAAATATGGTAAATTTTTGTATTATGCCCTATTTCAATATCATCTCAATCTTAGTAGGTCTTACAATCATAAGTATATCTAAAATTTTACAATTCCAATTGTGAAAAATGATTTACCAGAAGATACATGTCACGAATAGGAACATTTCTTATGCTTTACACATTGCCAAATTCAGTCTATAAGGTCGCCCAAGTAAATGGTCAATCTCAAGGTGAAGAGGCTTTCAACATGTTGAGAATCAGTCACAATAAAGGACTAATATCTCATCAACCATGATATATTTAGCAAAAATATTTTACAAGCACGTAGATTAAGCATAAATACATAACTTTAGAGTTTAAAAGATAACCAAATTCATATTATATTGCCATCAAATTCTTTAAAAATAGAATTGAGAAATGAAACAAGTTTCATCAAGTTCAAGGTCGGTCACAATTAAAGAGGTATAGCTCCTTTCATACAACAAATCAAGTAAAACTTCTATACATTTATTTAGAGGGTATAGAATCCTACAAATTTCATATTTTCCACTTTATCTAAATCAGTACATAAGGTCATCAAAATATTTGAAAATAGAAAGACTAAAGAGATTTCAGATGGTTGTGAAGCAACCCTAATAAAGGATTATAGCTCTTCACAAACACCAAATTAAGCAAAACTATTTTACAAGATTTTACATAGGGAATAAAGTTACAATTTTCATGGTTTACACTTTCCCTAGTTCCTCTTCTAGGGGTATGAAATTATGGGTGCCATATGCTGCTCTAACAACAAAACCAACACAATTTGCTCTATTTTTCTCAAGTTACAACCTCCATACATGAGCTCTATCTCAAATAATCCATTATTCTTACTAGCCATGCATGATTAACATGTAATGTGGGAGGAATTTTATGTGGGAAGAAGATAAAATCACTTACCTCTTTTTCCAAAACTAGAAAAGTTAGGGTTCCTTCCTAGACAGGTCACTCTTCTTCTTCTTCTTCTTCCTCTTCTGCTTCTTTTCCTTCCTCTTCTTTTTCTTTCTCTTCTTCTTCTTCTTTTTCTTTCTCTTCTTCTTCTTCTTTTTCCTCTCCCTCTTCGTCTTCTTGTTCTTCTTCCTTTTCCTCTTCTTGTTCTTCTTATTCTTCCATTTCTTTTTTCTTCTTCTTCTTCTTCGACTTCTTCCTTTTCTTCTTCTTCTTCTTTCACTTCTTCTTCTTTTTCATCCTCTTTTTCTTCTTCTACCACTTCTTCTTTTTTTATTTCTTCTTCTTCTTCTTCTTATTATTATTCTTTTTCTTCTTTTTGTTCTTCTTCTTTCTTTCTTTCTTTCTTTCTTCCTTATCTCTCTCTTTCTTCTACTGGCCCTCATATTTTTCCTCTCTAGTTTATTCTTAAATGATGAGAAACTCAATTTGCAAACCTATTCTAATAAGACAAAATCATTATACCTCATTTCCAATGGTCAAAAGTTCACTTTTCCTTTTTTAGTCCCTCTTCTTCACTCCATCACCTCCATCCATCTCCTAATCCTCATATGCTTCTTACACTTTTAAATAAGGTCTAAAACACCATTATTTATGATGTTATAACATACACACAACATAAGATAATTTGTCATGCAACTATATAAACATTACATATATGTTCAAGTGTCCCAAATGTAATGGTGAAAATGTCATCGTCATTCTTATCCAATTCACATGCATAAATGATCATTTATCCAATGCATATATTCATCTAAGATTACAAATCATTTATGAAATGAATATGTTCATGTGAGAATGTCAATAAATAAGGGTAGAGATGTTATAAAAAATAAGTCTAGAACAGTATTAAAGCATTAACTTTCTTATTTTCAAGGAATAAAGTGGACTTAAGAATATCCTCTCATAGTTATTGTGACAACAACTTTAGTTGCAATTGTGATATAACAAAGCTTGGAATACTAAAAGTCTAGTTTGATTCGTAATGGCAGTAGTGGGTAGCCTTCTAAAATTGTAACGACCAATTCATCTTAGCTCTGATACCAATAACTATAACAGCCGTATTCATTTACATAACTCATATCATTCATGTTCAAAATACATATGCATAAAGGTTTTATCCATCCTACACACAATCAAACATTTACTTGATGTACATATATGTATATAACACAAGGAGAGAGAGAGTTTGGATTCAGCCGACGATCTGTAGTCCATATGCCTCAATGTAACACTGAAAGCACGAAAGTGTCCAATTCTTATTCTTCAGTATCTGAAAAAAAATTTTGCGATTTGGTGAGTCGCGACTCAGTGAATAAAAACAATAATCAAATCTCATCAAGATACATTGCAAGTATAACAATTAACTATGCAAGTGCAAATGTAATAGCTTTGTTTTT
>CATIWR010100683.1:0-38598 GCA_949677035.1 Omphalea diandra | reverse complement strand
ACTTCAAATTTAGAGACTATCTAAAAACTGCAAAATAACACTTAATTGAAACATTAGAATTGATCAACCTCCTTTGTTAAGATCAAAAGAGATTTAAGACTTAAGATTAACCATCCTAGTCCAACAATCTCCCTTTTTTTTTATTTTGACAATTTAAATTGATCCAAAGGGAAAATATTGCAGAAATATTAAGTTGGAGTGAAGTTAAGGTAAAAAGCTCCTAAGTATGACATTCAAAAAATCTTAAGTATAAAGGTATGATGCTCCCCCTCAACTTATGTTAAAAATTTTCAAGTTATTAAATTTTCCCCTTGAACTTAGATTCTTACTATCTCTCCCCCTTTGGCAAGATAAAAAAGAGAGTGTAAAAAGGAAATGAAAACAAGCATAAGTGTAGATAAGAAGCAAAATAAGAATGCAAAATATAAAGATAAAATTCATCAATCACATAAAATAATGAATTGCAAAGAAACAACTATATATATATATATATATATATATATATATATATATATATATAACTGTAGGATCACAATAGTTGGAAACATAAACACAAAAACAAGAAAAATACAAAGGATCCCTAATCTAGAGGATTAGAGTATCATCATCATCTCCAAAAGATGTTTCCTTTTGCTCATGTGTGGCTCCTTCTGCTTCATCCTCATCCTCAACTTCTTCTTCATTGCCATCTTCATTTTGTGTATCTTCAAATTTGATGTAGTCCGAAAGATGACAAAGAGGAACCCATTAACTTCTCTTGAAGATCCACCATGTTACTATAAAGATGTGAGAAAAATAGGAATCTTCATTTCATCATTCTCATCATCTTGTTGAGTTTTCGATCAATGGTGGCAAGATACAACTTGGTCTTAGGTTTTGGTTAAAGAGGAGGGACTTGAATTGTGCGTTCTGCAATGTGGAGCCTCTTCCTTTTTGAAGCTTGTGAAGTTTCCATCTTCTTTGCTCCAACTGCACCTAGGGTATACGCATAGGTGTCCGGATGAATAGCCTTGGCATTAATAAGGTAGGTGAGATCTAGGAAGTTTTGTGAAGGCAAAAGTTTCTTGGTGAGGAATTTTTCTTTTTCCTCATCAAGGGCTCTAACAAAACGATATATGGCAGTGATGTTTGAAGGTAGCAAAAATTGGCTCTTGGGTTTGGTACTCATGTGAATCAATTGATCCACAAGGTACCGACCAGTTTGGATTGATTTATTTTTGATAGGGCAGAAAAGGAATACCCAGTCTTTTTTGGGACACTTTCTCATTACCATCACCTCTTTCATTTACGAAAAAGGTGATGATACAGTGGAGTATCCAAAGGGGTAGGGATTTGATATGTTTAGACAAAGAAGAGAGGGAGTCGTGTTTGGTTTCTATGGAGATTTCCAACCAAAACTCGGAATAAGTAACATCAAGTGCAAAGATTATGAAGGAGATGTTTTCTCCAACTTGTAAATTAAAAAGAGAAGATAGTTAGTCGAAAGTAATGTAAAAAAGGTAGCCAAAATCCCGAAATACTAACCCATATTGCCCTGCTCTTGAATCAGCTTTTCGATTCAATTAGATCATGCACATGAATTCCTACAAAATTTCTTTATAATTGGGTTCATCTCACAAGATGAACTTGTTCCAACCCAAATTGGAGAGGAAAACTCAAATTTTTGCATTGATACCCAAGGTTTCCAGCATAAAGGTTAAGGGTATCTTATTTGGGAGAATGATCTTGGAGGAGTTGGCTTTGTACCTTTCTTTTTCTTCCTTAGTAACTCCCTTCATGAGATGGAGGGCAACGGTGCAGAGGGTTGAGCCATTGCCTTGCCTTTATTTGCTTTAGAGAACTTCTTTAGAGCCTTAGCAAAAGAGGAAGAAAGTTTGGGAGAATTTTAGAGAGATTTGAGAGAGAAGATGTTTGGAATAGAAGTGAGGATGTCACTGTTGAAGGTGGTATTTATAGCCATTGAAGGGGTATATAAATGGCTATAAATGGCTAGAAATGAATTAATGAAGAGTTGGAAATGATTGGCAATGAAATCACTTACATGTCTAGGCAGTTACTCTAATTCGTGTCCGCAAATCCATGAGTCACTACTACGAATTCCGAAAAATGAGTAACAGACAAATTTTCCTTGGGAATATGCACTTTAATAGTCAAAAAATTTGAAATTTGACCAAAATTAGAGGTGGAGCTAAAATTTTGCGAACGCGAATTGATGTTTGACAGCCAGGTAAAATTGACTTGTAATTCACGACCGTGAAGGAAGGATAACGATAGGGAATTATGAGTCAGCAATGAAAAATAGTTGAATTTTGAAAAAAAAATTATGATCTGCTTTACTATGTCAACCATAAATATCACAAATCAATAGATACTAATACACATAACAATAACACTCATGAGATAAAAAAGTTCATTTTAGGGAGCTTCCATCAAACATTCTCAATTCTCTCTTAATGAAGTTCATCCTTTCATCATTTAGAGGTGTAGTGAAAATATCTACAAGTTGATGATTTGTATCAATAAATTCTAACACAACATCACCCTTTTGCATATGATCTCTAAGAAAATGATGTCGAATATCTATGTGTTTACTCCTAAAATGTTGGATGGGATTCTTACAGAGATTAATAGCACTTGTGTTATCACATTTAATAGGAATGTGATCAATCACTTTGCCAAAATCCTTCAATTGTTGTTTCATCCAAAGGACTTGGGTGCAACAACAACCTGTAGCCACATACTCAGCTTCTGCGGTGGATAAGGCAACTGACACTTGCTTTTTACTAAACCAATAAACTAAGCATTCACCTATAAATTGGCAAGTCCCGAAAGTATTTTTTCTATCTAATAGGCTACCTGCATAATCCGCATCCGAATATCCTATGAGACTAAAGGAAGAATCCTTAGGATACCATAACCCTAAGTGAAATTATGCCATCCTCTTAACAGCATTCAAATGAGACTCTTTAGGAGAAGATTGGAACCTAGCACACATACAAACACTAAACATGATATCTAGCCTAAAAGTAGTAAGGTAAAGCAAAGATCCGATCATACCTCAATATCTCTTTTCATCTACTATTTTGCCTGATTCATCCTTATCTAGCTTGATGGTACCACTCATTAGGGTTTTAGCTACCTTGCAACCATCCATGCAAAATTTCTTGAGTATCTCCTTTGTGTATTTGGCTTGGTTGATGAAGATCCCTTCTTTGATTGCTTGATTTGTAGACCGAGAAAGAACTTGAGCTCTCCCATCATGCTCATTTCAAATTTCCTAGTCATACACTTAGCAAAATCCTCGCAAAGAGATTCATTAGTAGTATAAAAAATGATATCATCAACATAGATTTGAATAATTAATGTGTCATGTTTGTGCTTTTTAACAAAAAGTGTGGTATCCACCTTTCCTTTTTCAAAAGAAATGAACTAAGCCTTTCATACCAAGCTCTTAGAGCTTGTTTCAAACCATATAAGGCTTTGTTCAATTTAAAAACATGGCTTGGAAAACAATGTGACTCAAAACCGGGAGGTTGTTTAATATAGACTTCCTCCTCTATTATACCATTCAAAAATGCACTTTTCATATCCATTTGAAAAAGTTTAAAATTCATATGACATGCAAAGGCTAAAAGACTCCTAATGGCCTCTAATCTTGCTACGGGGGCAAAAGTTTCATCATAGTTTATGCCTTCCTCTTTGTTGTATCCTTTAGCAACCAATCTAGCCTTATTTCTATTAATGAAACCTTGCTCATCTAACTTGTTCCTAAACACCCACTTACAACCTATAATTAGGTGTTCTTTAGGCCCAGGGACAACTTTTCATACCTTGTTTCTCTCAAATTGGTTAAGTTCCTCTTGTATAGCAAGTACCCAACTCTCATCATCAAGAATCTCATCAATTGATTTTGGCTCAAGTTGAGAAATAAAAGCAAGATTATTATTTAAAAGATTAAGTTGAGATCTAGTACTTATACCCTTAGATGTATCACAAATGATCAAGTCCTTAGGGTGATACTTGGAAAATCATCAATCCTTAGGTAGATCTTGGTGTGGCTCTACTTGTTGTTGATGATGTTGGTCTTCATCTACTCTTGATGAATCACCTTCTTCTTTACCTTCTTTTCTTGTAGAATTTTCTAATTCCAACTTCTCAAAGTCACCTATAAGATCATCAACAAAAATACCTTTCTTAAGATCAAGTTTACTAGATTCATCAAAAACAATATTCATAGACTTTTCAACTACCATAGAACTTTTGTTAAAGACTCTATACGCTTTGCTTGAGGTGGAATATCCCAAGAAGATACCTTCATTGGTTTTTGAATCAAATTTTCTAAGATTATCCTTACTGTTCAAAATATAGCACTTATATCCAATTACTCCAAGGTATGATATCTTGGGTTTACTACCATTCCATAGCTCATAATATGTTTTATTGAGAATGGGTCTTTTAAAAACTCTATTTGCAATATAACATGCAGTATTAATGACTTCGGCCTAAAAGTAATTTGGTAGAGAATACTCATTGAGCATTGTCCTAGCCATTTCCACCACTGTTCTATTTTTCCTCTCTACAACACCATTTTGTTGTGGTGTTCTAGGACCTGAAAAATTATGAACAACTTTAGTCTCCAAACAATAATTTTTAAAAGAATCATTTTGAAATTCCTTTCCATGGTCACTTCTAATAAAAGATATAAAGTAACCTTCTTCATTTTGAACCCTTTTTACAAAGCTTTTAAAAGCATCAAAGGAATCATTCTTATTAGCTAGAAAAGATAACTAAGTAAACATAGAGTAATCATCTACTAGGACTAGTGCATAATGCTTTCCACCTAAGCTAGCACTTCTAATGGGTCCTATCAAGTCCATATGAATAAGTTGAAAGAGTCTAGTTGAACTTACAACATTTTTGTCTTTCTGAGAGGCATGGTGTTGCTTCCCCCATTTGGCATGGACCACATGTCTTATTTTTGGAGAAATTTAGCTTGGGAAGTCCTTTCACTAACTTTCCTTTAGATAGGCTTTAAAGAAGATCCATGCTTGCATGTCCAAGCCTTCTATGCCACAACCAAGCTTCATTGCCCATAGACATAAGACAGTTAAAAGATTGGTTAGCCAAATTGCCTAAGTCAATTGAGTAGGTATTGCTTTTCCTTTCACCCTTGAAAATAACCTCATCATCCACTAAAATGGTGACTCGGCATTCTCTAGGATCAAAAGTGACTTTGTTACCTTTGTCACATAATTGATTTACACTTAACAAATTATGTTGTAAGCCACTAACTAAAAAAACATTATTAATTAAAGAGCAACCATTCTTACCAACAGTTCCAATGCCAATTACCTTACCATTGGCATTGTTACCAAATGTGACATCTCCACCTTCTTTTTCCTTCAATGTCGTGAATAGCTTCCCATTTCTAGTCATATGCTTGGAACATCCACTATCCACATGCCAATTGCTTCATTTGGTGGCAGCCACACTCCCCTACACAACAAAAGTAAGTTACCTCTTTTTTAGAATCTTTTTGTGCCATGAAGCAAATATTGGCAACTTCTCCTTCTTTTTCTTCTTCACTTGAGCTGTCATCCCAAGTGGCTGAAAAGCTCTTCTTCTTTTCTTATCCCATCTCTTCTTTTTCTTCAATTTGGGACACTTATACTTGATGTGGCCTTGCTTGCCATACTGATAGCAAGTAACATCATTGGATTTTTCTATTAGACTGGGAGCTGTCTTCTTGAAGCCTTTTCTTTTTTTTCTTCCTTTGATCAACACCTTTGTCCTGATTGAGAGCATTGTTAGCTTCTCTTCTTCCTTGTCACTTTCTTCATCACTTGAGGTAATTTCTAGCTCCTTCTCCTTTGTCGAAGATTTAAGAGCTAGGGTTCTTCTTTCTTTTTCTAATTTATCTCATTTGCCTCTTAGCTTCTTCATTTGTTCATTTTTTTGTAAGGCTAACTCATGAGTTAAGAGTTTGCCTATCAACATGCCTGTTGGCACTTTCCCAAACTTCAGATTGGACTATTGGATGTTGCATACACTAGTACCAAATTTATTTAAAGGAAGATTTTTGAGGATTTTTATGTTTACCTCATAGTTTGTAAGAGCCCTAAATTTTTTCATGTTGTTGACAATAGATAGGAGTTTATTCGTCATTTCGGTGATGCTTTGATTGTCCTTTATCATGAATAGCTCCCTTTTAGTTACTTACATCTCCAATCAGATTGACTTAACTAAAATTATGCCTTCATGGTAGTTCTCAAGTGTCTTCCAAATGGCATGTATTGTTTGACAATGTTGCACTTTTCCAATCTCTTCTCTAGAGAAAGAGCTTAGAAGAATGGTCATTGCCCTTTCGTTTTTGCCATTTGATCTCTGGTGAGCTTTAAACCATTCTTCTCTTGGGGTAAGTTCTTCAATTCCATCCACTAACTTAGTGGGTGGCTTCCATTCTTTTACAATCACATCCCAGAGGCCCACCACGTCTGTGTCAAGGTAGATTTTCATTCTATACTTCCAATGAGTATAGTTTGTTCCATCAAAGTGTGGCTTGAGGTGTGAGTGGATGCCCTCTTATGCCATGATATTTTACTCACCAATAAAGGATTGTTTAAGTGTTTAGGCTCTGATACCACTTGTTAGCCCTAGGCACAAAGAATGGGGGTTGAATTGGTATATAAAAATTAAAACAAGAATGTAAGAAGGAAAATGAGTGAAATGGAGACATAAGATTTATAGTGGTTCAGGTATAATCAACCTTACTTCCACTTGTCAATTCTTAGCAATTGGGTGTTTCACTATCTTCCAATGGTGTTTCTAAGCTCACACCAAACTTTTACACTTATGTTTTTAAGGCTGACACAACAACCTTTACACTTGTGTTTTTCAAGGCTCACACAACAACCTTTACACATGTGTTTTTAAGGCTCACACAATAACATCATTTAGTGTTTTTACAGGCTCACACTATAACCTTTACAAACGTTGTTTATGCTCACACCAAACAATCACCTAAAGAAGAGAAAAGATTGAGTAGCAATGTTGTAAGAGTTTGGGTTAAAAATTAATGAATTCTTTTGCATTTACATATGTTTGGTCAGGTATTTATATCCTCTACCCACTAAAGAGAAGTTATAATAAAACTGGTAGCAAATCTCTAAAGTATGTTAGATAGATTATGTATTAAATGCTTGTCAGGCTTCATTCGCGGTTGTGATTTTCTAATTTCCATACCGGAGATAAAAATTACGGTGCAAATCCCCGTATATGTCTAATGGCTAGTCCACATGTCATCTTCCCATTAGTTCACTAGGAAAATATAGCAGTTGCCTTTCACCTGCCCACAAAAGTAGCAGTCGAGATTTTTCTTATACAGGTCGCGACTTTGGATGCAAATTCGTCTATCAAAATGTTCATCTTCTTCATCATGATTCGCAGTTGCTACCCACAAGTTACCATCACGATTTTTGTCTTCTAACAGTCACCTGGGATACTTGTCATGTTATGATTATGGACTTCATTCCGTCTTGAGTTTCTTTAAAATTCGCGATCGCGACTGAGGCGTGACACACACTGCAAATTCGTTTGTGACTTTGGCTCTCCTTTCTTTGAATTGGTAGCAACAGAGAAGTGGCCCAAGAATTTGTATGTCTAATTTGTCAACCTGCCTTGGTTGAATTCGTAGTCGCTATTTATGAAGTTATGGTAGCGAATTAGGAGACACTTTGCTTTCTTTAGAGATTATGGACTTCATCCAACTTCAAATTTAGAGACTATCTAAAAACTGCAAAACAACACTTAATTGAAACATTAGAATTGATCAATCTCCTTTGTCAAGATCAAAAAAGGTTTAAGACTTAAGATTAATCGTCCTAGTCCAACATGAGCTATGGAATGGTAGAAAACCCAGGATTTCATACCTAAGAGTATTTGGATGTAAGTGCTATATTTTAAATACCAAGGATAATCTTGGGAAATTTGACTCCAAAATAATGAAGGAATTTTCTTAGGCTATTCCATCGCTAGCAAGGCATATAGAATCTTTAACAAAAGTTTAGTGGTAGTTGAGGAGTCTATGAATGTTGTCTTTGATGAATCTAGTAAACTTGATCTTGGGAAAGGTATTTTTGTTGATGATCTTGTAGGTGATTTTGAAAAGTTGGAATTGAAAGAAACCACAAGAAGAGAGGATAAAAGTAAGGAAGGAGGTGAATCATCAAAGGAAGATGAGAAGCCACAACATCAACAAAGAATTGAGCCAAGCTAAGATCTACTCAAAGATTGAAGATTTTCCAAGTATCACCCCAAGGACTTGATCATTGGTGATACCTCCAAGGGTGTAAGTACTAGATCTCAACTTAATCCTTTAGATAATAATCTTGCCTTTGTTTCTTAACTTGAACTAAAATCAATTGATGAGGCTCTTGATGATGAAAGTTGGGTGCTTGCTATGCAAAAGGAATTCAACCAATTTGAGAGAAACAAGGTATGGGAACTTGTCCCTATGCCTAAAGAACACTCCATTATAGGTTGCAAATGGGTGTTTAGGAACTAGTTAGATTAGCAAGGTCTTGGACCTCTTTTGATCTTGACAAAGGAGATTGATCATGACTAATGTTTCAACTGTGTTGTTTTGCAGAAATTGAGTTAGATTTCAATTGGAAGTTGGAAGGATTGCATAATCCTAAAGAAGGCAAAGTTCATCTAAATTCACGGTCCATGGTTTGTAATTTAGGACTGCGACTTAGTTCAAGAAAAGGGTGAAACTCGACTAGAAGGATTTGCAGGCGTCTTTGCTATCGCGACTCATCCAAAGATGGGAGTGCCAAAGTCACAGATGAATTCGCGGTGTGTGTCACGTCTCAGTCGCGACCGTGATTTTCAAAGAGATTAAAGAGGGAAGCCAGTCCATAATCATAGCATGCCAAGTGTTCCAGGTATCCGTTGGAGAACAAAAATCGCGAGAGCAACATTTTGGGTAGCGACCGCTATTCTAAAAGAAGAAGATTGTCTTTTAAACAGAATGATTCACATTCTCAGTCTCACCCTATACAAATAAGAATTTCAATAGCGACTTTTGTGAGTAGTTAGAACACAATAGCTATATTTTCCTGATGGGCCAATAAAAAGCTACCACGTAGACTAGCAGTTCGACACAAATGGATTTTTTTGCCATAATTTTTGCCTCCCATATGGAAATTTGGATTTCGCGAAAATGATTGACTAGTAGCGACTGCGACTCCAACCTAACATGCAATTATGCAGAATCTGCCTAACATGTCTTGAAGATTTGTTGAGCTTTAAAGTCTAATGTCTTTTTGGTTGGTATGGGGTATAAATACTCCACCAAACAGTGAGAGAATTCATTACTTATGTTAAAGCTCTTAATCCTTTGCTACTCATTTTCTTCTCTTCTTTATGGGATTCTAAGTGTTGGGTGTGAGCATTAAACACCAAGTGTAAAGGTTGTAGTGTGAACCTATAAAAAAACTAAAGAGAGGTTATAGTGTGAACCTGTAAAAACACTAAAGAGAGGTTGTTGTGTGAGCTTTAAAAACACATACTGTAAAGGTTGTTGTGTAAGCCTCAAAAACACAGTGTAAAAATTAGGTGCGAGCTTATAAACACCATTTGAAGTTATTGGAACACCTAATTACAGAGAATTGAGGAGTGGACGCAGGGTTGATTATACCTGAATCACTATAAATTGTATGCCTTATTTTTTTACTCTTCTCTATCCCTTACTCCTAATTTTTTTTAATACACCAATTCAACCTTCCCCCCCCCCCCCTCTCCCCCTCCTCTTCTTGGTACCTAGGGCCGACAAAGGAGAATAAGGAAGAATAAGGAATTAACTAAGAAACAAATCTTAATGTTTTTAGCTTTGACAAAAGGTAAATGATAAAGTAATTTAAATTATAAAGTAATTTATATCTATCATTCATGTATGAGAAGTTGTTAGAAGTGAAGAAGAAATAAGAGTTAAATTCATTTTGATAATGTTTTATCGACATAATTTTATACCTAGGATTTTATAGCATTAGAAGCAGAATTAGGTAATGTATAAAACATGAAATTTGTAAAGTTATTTCATATCTAAATTCTTATAAAATAGTTTTGCTAAATATTTTTTGTATGTAAAGAGATATTGCTCCTTAATTATGACTGATTATGAACCTATCGAAGCCTACTAAGCTAGAGATTTCTTATTTATTTTGATGATTTATAAGCTAAACTAGACAAAGTATAAAGCATGAAAAATATTTATTTATGCATTATATAGCTTTTGGTAAATTATTTTTGTGAATTGATTTATGCATTTGAGATATAACTAAGAATGTAAGACTTAATCAGACTATACCTGCATAGAAATAGGGCAAAAAAAAATTCAACATTTATGTTGTAAAATATTCACCTAAATTTTGACTATGTTATTGCCTCATATGTCTAGTTTAATTAGAAAAAGAATCAAGTTATTTGGATAAATGTAACTAGAGTTATTATAGTGACATCATAGCAAGGTCAGACTATCGTGCAAGAATAATAAGCATAAATAGTAGACCTACTTGCATGAAACATGACCATAGTTACATACCAAGTACGTAAATTCATTTCAACACATTTGTAATCATAAACACACACACGCACACACACATATATGTATATATATGTATGCATATATAGGCATGTACGTATACATACATATGTGTGTGTGTGTGTGTATGCGTGTGTGTATGTCTATATATATATGGGGGAGAGTTTTCAATGGTTATGTCTATACAAAGTGTTACTGTTTTTATAATTGAATAATAAATGCTTATAGTTTTTAGTGTAAGCATTAATTACAAGTTACAATGATCATAACCGTTAGATTTTTAATCCAAAGGCTGAAACTACAATAATCATAGATGGGTAAAAATTACAGTAACCATTGAAACATCACACACACACACACACACACACACACACACACACACACACACACATATATATATATATATATATATATATATATATATATATATGCTTCATAAGCATTAAATGTTAAACATAAGTTAACTACTTAGTGTTTAATTTGACACTTAAATGAGTAGTATTAGTTAAATATGAAGGCGCAATGAGCATATAAGAGCAAACATAGAATCAATGAGTTCTTACTATACATAATCATAAAAATTCCTAAACTATCAACTTATTGATTTTAGTTTGTTACTTATATCTAGGTCAATATTACAACTATTAGATTAAATCTCTAAGCTCTATCTAATGGAATACATTTGAGTAAAGCATGGCTTTGAGCAATTAATGATACAACTATTTTTATAAAATAACACATTTAATTATATAAAAAAAGCTTTCTTATAAAGCAAAAACCATCCACAATGTTTATAGGTAGTTATGAATGTTTAATGATGCATATCAAATAACTACTTAGTATTCCATTACAAACCAAAATTAAGTTATTCAAAAATGGATAGTAATGTTCATAACATCAACTACCTACTACTTACAACACTTTACAAGTTTTGTAGCTTTATCCATGTCCAAGCTTATCACTTTTCTTTTAAATCTATAAAAGAGATTTAATTATATATTAGTATAATATACTTGTTGGACTAGGTGGTCAAACCTAGGTCAAACTCTCTTTTGATCTTAACAACATAAGATTGAATAATTCTAATGTCTTGTTTAAGTGTAGTAATTACAAAAATTAAGTTAGAACATCCTTGGAAGTTAAATGGAGCACAAAATCAAGAAGTGCCTATAAATCGTGATCACTACCTATAAAATAGCAACTACTACCAAAGGAAGTCTTACACATAAAATTGGACAGTAGCACTCATGGTAAGCATCACTTCCTTGATAGCAATCGTGACATTCAATCAAGTTTTGAAGGACTTTAAGGCTGCATCGTCATGTGCCATGTGTTACAAGATTGTTATTAATTCATTTATAGCGACCGCAACATTATCATAGCGATCATATAAGCTCAACTCAAGAACTCCAAATTTGATAGTGGCAATCACAGCCAGTAGTAGCGTCTAGTCAGCTAGTGTGATTCATTTCATGGCTGCCACCTTAAGATAGTGGTCCAAACACTCAAAGACCAAGAAAGGCTCAACAGCTAGCCTTCTAAAAGACTAATGTTGAATTGCCATGTGTCACCAGCCGTTAGGCACAACTGAAGATCTCAACCGTGATTAGGCAAATTCTAAAGCAAAAGGCATATAGCAACTACGACTATGACCTCATAACCATTTGATGCATATTTGCCTAGCACACTTTAAAGATTTAGGCATAGTTTTATCTTTAACATCTATTTAGTGGGAGTAATCTATAAATGAACATAAATGCAAAAGAATATCATTCCTTATAGCCAAACTCTTGCAGATTTATTTCTCAACTCTTAAGCATTTAATTTCTTATAGTTGAGTTGTTGTTGTTTACTGTGAGTATTAAACACCATTGGGTTCAGGTTTGAGAGTTAGCCTTTGATTGTAAAACTCTTATTTAGGTTGAGTGTTATCCTTGGGAAACATTAGTGAGGTTGTGTATGAGCCTTTATAAAAGTCAAGTTGTGAAAGTTTGGTGTGAGCTTGAAAAATACTGTTTAGTATTAGTGGAACACCTAATTGGAAGAATTAAAGAGTGGATGTAGGGTTGGTTAATACTCGAACCACTATAAACCTTTGTATGTTCATTCTTCTTTTACTTCTTCTAAAACTTAAATCACTAACCTTCCTTCCAAAAATATTAAATTTTCCACTAATTCAATACCCTTTCTTAGTGCACAAAGGCCAATAAATGGTACCAAAGCATTTATCTAAAAGAAAGCTTTAATTTGAGAAAAGATTATGGCACAAAAAGGAATCAATACTCACCTCAAGCCTTACTCTTATAGATCCAACTATACTGATTAAAAGTATATAATGGAGATTTATCCAAATATTGATGTGGTGGATTTATGAGACATTGGAACAAAAGAATGAAAGCCTCCAACCAAAATGGTAGATGGCAGTGAAGAGTTCATTCTAAGGGAAGATGGGTGGAAGCTCATAAAAGGTCAAATGGCAAGAATAAGAGGGCAATGGCCATTCTCCTTAGTTCCTTATCAAAAAAGAGATTAGTAGTGTTCAACATTGCCTAACTGCCCATGGGATATGGTAGGCCTTAGAAAACTACCATTAGGGCACTACACTTGGAAAATCAAGTAGATTATAGATGTATGTGACGGAGTAGGAACTCTGCATAATGAAAGAAAATGAAAGCATCACTGACATGACATATAGACTTCTCTCCGTTATCATAAACGTGAAGAAGTTTAAAAGAATTCTCACAAACCATGAAGTAAACACTAAAATTCTCAAATATCTTCTTTTTGAGAAGTTTGGTGCTAGAGTTTATAATATGTAAGAATCCAATCTAGAGATTCGAAAGGTCCAAATAGATGTCCTTATGGGCAAGCTACTTATTCATGATCTAGCCTTAAAAAGGATGTAGAGATGAAGAAAATGAGAGGACAAGGATATAAAATTGAAAAAGTAGAAAAGAAGACTCTTGCTTTCAAGTCTTCAAGCAAAGATAAGGAGGTTAAAGTTGCCTCTAGTGATAGTGATGAGAGTGAGAAGGAAGAAGAAGAGTTAGTAGTGCTCTCAAGGAGGACCAATGAGCTAATAAAAAGAATAAAAGATAAGAGAAACTTTAAAAGAGCATCTCGTAATTTCAAAGATAATATGAATGGGGTGACTTGCTATGAATGTGGAAAACAAAGTCACATTAAATATGAATTTTCCACGCTCAAGAAGAAGAAGAAATGGGATAAGGAGAAAAAGAAAAGCTTCAAAGCTAGATGGGATGATTATTCAAGTGAGGAAAAGGAAGAATAAGAGGTTGCAAATTTCTACTTCATGGTTTAATAGGACAACTCATATATGGTAAGTACTTTTTCACATTCCTGTGATGAGTATGATGTCTTTGAGAATGAAAAGGATGAGTTTCTTGAAGCTCTAACCCTAAGATGTGATAAATATAAGTCTCAAATGAAAACTTAAATCACTAACCTTCCTTCCAAAAATCTTAAATTTCCCACCAATTCAAGCTCCCCTTTTTGGTAAGGGCCAACCATACTAATTCTAAACAAAAATAATTTGATCATATCAAGTCATACCAAAAGATATGGCCCCTTTAGCCTTCTCCATCTTGATGATCTTAAGATATTCCTTATAGTTTCTAATTCGATGGCCCTTCTAGCCATAATAATGGCAAGCTTTCTTAGGCTTTTAAAGTCCATCAATCAGGGAAGTCACATTATCCTTAGGCTTTTTATCCTTCTTATTCTTTTTCTTCTTAGATTTTAAACTCTTTTTAGTCTTAGGAGAAGGTTAAACCATAAGGATAAATAGATGTTTTCTCTTTCCTAAGAAAACCCTCAACAATGTTTATTATTTTTAATATTTCAGGCAAACTTGCCTCTAACATATTCATATTAAAGTTCATAATGAATTATGAAAAGCTAAGAAATAGATATTGCAATACTAAGCCTATATTTAGCTCACTATCCATGATAAAAGCCTAATTGTGATAATTTTTCAATATAGCTAATCATCTTTAACACAAATGTGTTGACAATTGAGCCTTTTTACATCTTATAATTAAGTAATAATTTAGAATTCTCATACCTTTCAGCCCTTCATTATGCATCAAATAACTCCTTGAGGTGAATAATAATGGTATGTGCTTTCATTCTCTCATGTTGTTTTTAGAGCTTAAGAGTCATACTTGCAAGCATTAGATAGATAGTTTACACATCATCTATCACCTTCTTGATTGTCACATCCTTAATAAGGACAGTAGTAATAATGGCTAGAAAGCATAATGACACTTTTAATCTTAGAACAATCCTAAGATTTCTATACCAATCTAGGAAGTTAATAGTAATTATCTTATTTGCATCTAGAATGCTTTGGAGTGAGGTGTTGATACTCATTTTTTCAAACCTATCATAAAATACAATCATTAACTTAATTTCATGCATATAAGTTGCTAATTTAAACAAGGTTAATTTCTAATTAAAATTGGTTCTCCTACTATATTTTATTTATGAATTAATATCTCTTAACTATTAAAAGGAGTGTTCAAGCAATTAGAATTCTTAGTGAGCTAAGATCCTATTTAATCTCCTTGACCATAGTAAAGGCACAACAAATAAAAATGAATTTCAAGGCAGATCTTTATTAAACATATCACATGTGACTCCTAAATTGATCAAGTGGCAACTCTTTACCAAAACATATCATTTGTGTTTATCTTAATCATGTATCTAATCTTATGTAATTAAGGTGAAAGGCACATCTTGAAAACATACAACTAGTTAAGTAGGACCTATTAATTTTGACATAAAGAATATTTATGTTAAAGGCCACCTTGGCAAAGGAACAATAAATGAACCAATAAAAAGATTCTCAATTTATGCCATAACAATAAAAGAAATTATACTTAATATTATTTTATGAGAGATTTGTTAATTTTAATTATTGTAAGAGAATCATACATTAGGATGATTATAGTTATATTTGACACATTGGCATGACATAATATGTATCATATATCACATATATATCATACATTCTAAACATGCCACCAATATGGATGATTATGGTTTTATCTAAACTAGTATCCCTAAGCTAATAAGGATGCTAAATGGTCATATCCCCATTAAATAAATCTTTTATTGCATGTTGTAGTTCTTATGTTCCTTTATCTCCTCTTTAATGCTTGTACATGATCTTATCTAATTGAATTCCTTAATCTCTATGCTAACTTTTGAAGTTGCATCAAATTTTGAAAAAATCTCAAGTTATATTTAAGCGGAGTAAGATGAGAAAAGAACTTTATAAAGAGTTAAAAAGAGAAAAAATAGGACACCATGCCCTATTTATCCAAATAAAATAAAGAAACAGATAAAACTATCTTTTTATCATATATGGATCTAGTATAGTCCATAATTATCCATCATGTATCATAATCAAAATTATATGCATAATATATAAAATATTGCTAACAATTCATGTTAAAGAACTCATATACTATTAAAGATAATATTTCAATAATTAAAATAATTAGTTTCAACAATTAAATGTTTCAATCTCAAATAGTATTAATAAATATGATTTAATGTGCTTAAGAATCCATTTTCTTACAATATATAAGATTATGATATTGAACAATTCAACATATCATGCTTTTAAATAATTTAGAAGAACTTATATAGTTAACTTGTCATACAAGTCATCTAAAATTCTATGAAGTTAATTTAAGAAACCATTTTCTTAAAATTAATAACTTATTAATTTAACTAATTTAAATATAGATAATCATTAACACAATATAGCAATGATTTCTAATTTATGATTAGTTAAATAGATAATTCGCAATTTGGGTGAGTATAATGTTGAAACTATTTTCATAACCATATCATTTACTTAAATTTAATTAGAATAATTCTAATTAAATATTTTCGGATATGATTAGAATACATAAATTCATATTATATAATTAAATAAATAAGGAACTAATATTATCAAATAATATTACAAGATAATTTTACAAACAATTTTAAAAACATGGATTTTAAGAAAGATTTTAGTAAAATTTATTTCTTTATAGTAATTAATTATCTCCAAGTAATAATTGGGAATCATATTCTAAGTCATATAAGAATTATTTCATCATAGAAAGTAAGGAACCAATCAAGATTTACTACCAATTTCAATAAGGATAAGGAACAACTAATCCTTTTCCTCTTAGGATTCTTTTTCTTTCTCAAACCCTTAAAATCTGCAACCAAGTAGTTGCAACTATTGTCAACTAATTTAAGACCCTAAGAACCCACCATTGATACCATATAAGGAAGGAGGAATGACTATTGAAGCCACTCCATCAAGCAAGACTAATCCATGAAGTAAGACCGAATAATCCTCCATGCATGCCTTAGGCACCACCATTATAAAATTAGGCTCTTATTTTCTCTTCTTCTCAAGTCCTTTTAATTTTTATATCAAAAATCAAATTTTGGAAATTATAGCACTTGCATGATTTTCAATCATGGTGAGAAACCAAAGAAGACCAATCATGGCCCTCATGCATGGGAAGGCCTAGGTGGCCCTTTGGTTGCTTCATAAGTTAATTTGTTTGTTTTGAGGGGTGGCAACCATTAGTACCTTTAACTCTAATTCTTTTGTATTTTCAATAGGACTCAACTCAAAATGGTGGTTTTAAACAATTAAAAAAAATAGATTCATAATTACCCAAACAAGACTAATCAATTATCAAGTCTTAGATGACTAGTTTTGCAACAAAACTAAATTTTGATTGAGAAAAACTTTGGACATCAATATAATTAGGTCTTTAATGATTAAAGTTATTTTCAAACATTTAATAACATATATCTTATCACCAAAATAGAGGATTGCAAAACTATTCATAAAAACTTAATAATTAAGTTGACTATGCATCTTATGATTCACAATTCTAGGTTTTGCAACTAGTATTACAAACTAAATTGAAAACGAACATGAAATTGCAAAATTCAAGAATTAAATTCATAAATTCAAATTCTAGTTTTATATAGCATATCAACCAATTTTAATTTGCTATTAAAATCATCAAAATCATATAAGATGATAGACATAAATTTTGTTAGCATAAAATACTCTTTCTTGCAATCTAGCTTCATCATAACTATTATGATTATTCTAATTAATTGTAAAAAATGATTTTAGGTAGATTTTCATTGAGCTTGAATCATTATATTTTATAGCATATAATTGATCTAAATTATATTCTTTAACCATGTACACAATAATATCACTTTTACACCTTAATGGAGGCTCTAATACCAATAATGGGAATCTTATTACCTAGACAATTGTACATGCAATGAAAATGGAAATTTAAATTTTTATTTGATACTCATCCTATGGACTATATTAATGTCTAACAATGCTAATAAAATAATCTAGAAGAATAGAAGAACACCTCTATGTGATTCCAATAAAAAAAACTAACTTCGTCATAAAAAGGTTGTAGCAAACCACAACTCTTCCTAAATTTTTTTGGGCTTCGCCTTCAATAGTAACCATATAGGAATAGAAAGGAAATCTCTTGAACTCCTCTAAAATAGAAAGGTGAAGGATAAGAAAATATTATAGAAGTCATAAAGAGAAAGGCTAAGGTTTTTATTCTTCCTTGGACACACACCTAGAAAGAGTTTATAACTATTTGTGAATTGCCTTATGCCTAAATCCTTCTCTTTAGTTGAACCCTTATGTCCCTTTTATAGGTGACTCCTTAACATAATCCTATTAGGTTAAGTTAAGTCCATATAAGCTTAAGTCCTTAAACTTATTTAGTACTTACATGAAAGTTCTAAATGAATAAAAGAGCCTTTCATGTAACTATTACAAAATCTCATTTTAATTCCTCTTTAAATCTTATTATGAGTGACCCATTAGGCTTCCTTATTATATTGACATTACATATAAGTTACATTTTTAAATCATCTAGTTTAGAAAAGAATGAATAATTCATTATTAATTCCATAATTAATTAACTTATATTTAAAGATCATGATGATTGGAACTTCTAATTCCACATCATGACAACTCAATTATTAGGAATGATCAATGTGTCTTAATCTAACACTTAAAAAAATGTTTATCAATGTAATGCAATCCCTTTATTGTATGAATTTAATCATACCTATGGGATGGATTAGTGTCTTCCTTATACATTTTAGTATTTCTTATTTCTTCTTTATTAATCATTTACATTGATAATGGAATAGAGACATTTTTTTATTCTTTCATAAACCTTGCAACGATTTCTCTAATCAATATTAATTATTAACATGTAAGATATCCCTAATGTATCATAGGCTAATGAATCCTATCTTAATCATTCATTACCTTATTACCTATACGATATATAGGTAGCTCAATAATCTAATCTTATCACATTTAGTTAGGCCTATTAGGTTTAAGCCTAAACTTATTAGGACTTATAATTAAATCTTAAATAAATATAAGGAAAGGCCTAGCGTATTATGTAACTATTACATAATCTTTGAATCCAAATTAATTAATTAATAAATTCATTCATATTTAAAAATCATGATTGGCACTTCTAACTTCACATCATGACCATTCAATTATTAGGAATAATCAAGGTGCCTTGATATAACCCTTTGTAGTAAGTTTATCAAGGTAATTTAATCCCTTCATTGGATGACATTCAATCAAGCCTAAGTAATAGATAAATGCCTTCCCTATATAGTTTGATTTCTGTTAGTCATTATTTATTAACCATTAAGATTAATGATGTAATAGAAGATATTCTTCATTCATCCATCAAACCCTATAAGGATTTTTCTGGTCAATATTAATTAAGAACATTTAAGATATCCCTAATCTATTTAGACTAATGAATCCTTTTTTATTTATCATTCATTGACTCTATTATGTTTATGCTGTAAAAAAAACAAGCCTTACGAGTAATCCATGGCTAGGACAACTAAAGTCATAAATCAAAGGATAACATTCATATGACAAGACTATGATGTTCTTGAGTCATAAAGATCACTTGCACAACTCCTATAAGAAATTTCTATAGACATATGGATAATACCCCATATGGAATTCTCAAGTATGTCGATTAATGAACTTGTTTCCTAACAAGCACCTACATGCTACTTACAAGTATCTTATTAATATTAAGGTTGTTTTAGGTTGTTAAGACATTTTGTTATCTCAACCTATAGAGTGATGAATTCTTATGGTTATTTTGGATGATTCCAAAAATAAGAAAAGTAATAAGCTTATGATTGAGCATTTGCACTTTTAGTGTTTGCCAATGTTTGCATATGGGTATTATTGACTCCAAAGAATAAAGTCCAAGGCATACCTCAAAGACAATACTTTAGAAGACAAACCAAAGCCATAAAGGGAAGGATGCTTGACCCATAGGGAATAAGATATGTTTAGCAAAAAGAATGGGGACATTCTATTTGCACTATTAATATGCCTTTAAAGTCGGAGTCAAAGCATCTTAAGATAGTAATGTTTGGGAATTCTTAAGTTATTTTGTGCAAAGGCAAAAATGAAAGAAGAAAAGAGAACAAGAAGCATGGGAATACCTAATTTTATTGACACTAAATATAAGTTACAATTCTAAATAAACAAGTTTAGAAAATGAGGAACTAAATCCAAATTAATTCCTTAATAAATTCATTCATATTTAAAAATCATGATGGGCACTTCTAACTTCACATCGTGATCATTCAATTATTAGGAATGATCAAGATGGCTTGATTTAATCCTTTGTAGTAAGTTTTTTAGTGTAATTCAATCCCTTCATTGTATGATATTTAATCAAGCCTATAGGATAGATAAGTGTCTTCCTTATATATTTTTATTTCTTATAGTTCTTCTTTATTAACCATTAAGATTGTGATGTAATGAAAGATACTCTTTTATTTATCCATGAAGCCTTATGAGAATTTTTCTAACTAATACAATAGTTAAGATATCCCTAATCTATTTTAAGCTAACGAATCCTCTCTTGATCATTCATTGCCTCTATTATGTTTGTCCTATAAAAAAGCCTTATGAGAAATCCATGGCTAAAATAATCAAATCATAAATCAAAGTATAACACTCCTATGATAAGATTCTACAAGGTTCTCAGGTCTTAAAGATCAATTACACAACTCTCATAAGAAATTTCCATAGACATACTAATAATGCTCCTTATGGAATTCTCAAGTAGGCCATTTGCTGAACTTATTTCCTAATAAGCACATATATGCTAGTTCCAATTTTCTTTTTGACCTTAAGGTTGCTTTAATTGTTAAGAAATTTTATTGTCTCAACCTCTAGAGTGATAAATATTAATGATTATTTTGAATAATCCCACAACAAAGAAAAGTTCTAACCTTATGACTAGGCATTTATGCTTTTAGTATTTGCTAATGTTTGCATAGGGGTATTGTTGAATCCAAAGAACAAATTCAAAAGGGCACACCTTAAAGACAATGCATTGGAAGACATGCCATGTCTATAAGAGGAAGGATGTTTGACCTCTACAAATGAAGAAATGCTTAGCAAAAAACATGGTACATTTTATTTGGACCCTTAATATGCCTTTGAAGTTAGAGTCAAAGCATCTTAAATAGTCATGCTTGAGCATGTCGAAGGCATCTAGTGCAAAGGGAAAAATGGAAAAAGAAAAGAGAAGACTAAAGGCTCCAATGACCATGATAAGTACAGTAATCGGCATCAAAGAAAAATAATGGGCAATGATATAAAATAAAAAGCATTGAAGGGTCTTTAACTCATCTATTTAATTGACTATGACTCAGTGATAATGAAGAAAGCCACAATGATCATGGAAGTGTCTAATAGATATGGGAAAAGAACAATAGTTATTAAGAAAAACCTTCAAGAAGCAACTCAACTAGTTTGTCTAATTTTGGACATTAATAATGATCATGGCAAAACTCCAGCTAACATTATTAGATTAATTCAATAAGTGTTGTGAATAACCAATGGTCATCAAGAATTAGGATCTCAACAATCATAAGACATAATCAATGACTATTGATAGGTTATAATGACTACTTTTTTAGAAAAACTTATCAACTTATTTATATCAGCTAGTTTTTTGGAATTTCATATATGAAGACCCTCATTTGAGGTCTAAGAAGTAAAAATATATTCTATCAAGCTTTATCTTTGTGCAAACAATCTTTAGGTGTTGCTTTTATATTACCGATGGTGTAAGCTTTTATATGATTTATAAACAAACCTCAAAAGACTAGGTTTCCTTGAGTACAACTTATATATTTATCTAGTTAAAAGACTTAGACACCTTGTTGAGTAATTCCTTATCAAGTTACAAAGGTTTGTGCTTAGCTAATAGAAGTACATAAGTTAAAGATTAGACCAGCAAATCATTAGTAGGGTTTTGCTCTCTTGAGCCTTACAAAAAATAAATGGGAAGGTTTCTTTTGAGGCTATAAAAAGAGAGGTCACTCTTACACCTACAAAAAGGAAAGGTTGTTCTTAACCCTAGAAAAAGAATAGTAAAGGCCTAAATCGTTGCTTAGGGAGTAAATGTAGGCACATTATAAAAGCACTATAGATTTATTATGTCATCTCTTCATTTCTACTCCACCTTCTTTTTTTAGAGCAAGAGTAAAATTATGTGCATCAATCTATTGTGAAAGAACTCAAGGAAGTTTTAAGAAAGTTTTAAAAGTTTCAAAATGTTGGCTCTTATACACTAAGAATGGAGGTTAATTAGTGGCAAATTTAAAATTATAGTGAGTGAAAATTTTAAAGTGTGAGAGGGAGGAAGAAAGAAGATTAAGACACAAAGATTTATAATGGTTCGGGTATTAAACAGCCTTACATCCACTCTCTAATTATCCTATTGGGATTTTAGTATCACTCAAACTATACAAAGGAGTTCTACAAGCTCACTCCTTAACTTAACATTTAAGCTCACACCTATCCTAAGTACAACATGTGTTTATAGCTAATGCATAACCTTATAAGAGTTTTTCCAAACTAAGGGTCATTCTCAAACCTTAATTACAAGTGTTTAAGGCTCACAACACACACCTTATAATGGCATTCAAGATAATGCACTAACCAAAGTATAAAGAAATTAAAGATAGAGGCTTTGAGAATTCCATTTGTAAGAGTTTGGGTATATTAAAAGTTATTATATTACATTGAAGGTCATTTGGTGGGGTATTTATAGGGTTTACCCACCAAATAGTTGTTACTCATAAACTATATATAAATCTCTAAAATAGTGTTAGGAAATTTTGCATTAAATGCTTGTCAGAGACTTTTTACGATGGTGATACCTCAATTATGGTTACGATAACATTTCATAGTCAGGATTCCCATTTTGTGGTCACAAACTTTGAATGTGTTTAATGACTAGTTGACATGTGGCTTTCATTAATTGGATTCCTAGCTAGGCCTTTCCAACAGTTCTTTGCATTTTATATTTCCCAATTGTGAATAAAATTCTTAATTGTGATTATCATTTCATGTTGTAGATTGTAAATGCAACATTGCATGTGAACTAACCTACCATTTTTTGTCACTTAGAGAACTTGGGTCGCAGTTGCGACTCCTTGGTAACAATCATAACTTAGCTTTCTTAGGCGTGACTTGCCTGTCTTGGTTGTAATTTATAGGTCCACTTCATACATTTGAATATTTTTCAACCTTTTGATATTCTAACATATTCTAAACTTATTTTCTGCAAAATCAATACTTGATAAACATATTAATACCCTTTAACTAATTTTTCAAGATAAAAAATAAAGTTTGACCAAGTTGCATCAATATGAAAGAACCTAGTTCATCCCATTTCTTGGGTTACCATCCTTACTAAAGGACCAACATATCCCATATACTTCTACCTATTAGATTAGAAGCTCACTTGACTCTTAAGTAAGGAACATAACATGTACAAGTCTCATAACTTTATCAATGTACAATCATGATATCGCATTGACTAGGAATAGTTTAGAAATAACGATGTGATGAAGTATCTTATAGTTATAATTCCTTATAACTACCTCTCCAAAGTGTATGAATTTCATGGCTTTCATTTTAAAGTGTTACCATATTGATATATGTTATGTAACCTAATTCCATATAGTTATGAAATCTAAAATATAAAGAACATATTAATATTAATGCATATAACATGATCATCGCTTAGTTATATCCTTAATCTAACTACATGGCTTTAAGACATAGACAAATATTCTCTAGCTTATACTCAAGCCAATTACACATGCAAATCTACACATCATTTATCCAATGGTGAAATGTAAGGACTTAAAGAGGAACATTTCATAATATTCTTAAATGGAGATTTAATGTTATCTAATGATATCATAAATCATTCTAATTCTAACTATGTCTTCAAATCAACTAAGAGACCTTGGTTTTATATGTTTTATATTGTTTATAATAGTACACTATTATTACATAATATATCATAGATCCAACATGTTCATTAACTAATGAACTAATCGATTCAAAAGATCTCTTATATAGTCTCACATAAAAGAGATTATATTATGCCAAGTTCACTAAGTTATAATTTTAAATGTATAACACCATCATTAAGCTTGATTTCTAACTTAACTTTTTGGAGATTAAGTCTAAGATATCAGCCATATCACAAATCAAAGATTAATATCAATGTATATTATGTATATCCTCATATAATAATGTAATCATATACATTACCCATTCATAATTATAAGAACTCTTCCTTTAAACTGTATGTATGTTTTGGTACTTTAACTCCTACTAGAACTATAGTTTACATATATCCAAACCTTTTGGACTTAATATATTACACATCATATGTGTTTATCATATTTATAAGTTACAATAGTTAATAAAATATTTAATATTTCAACTAATGTATTATCATGCTCTTCTTTTTGCATCATATGCCTTTGCTAAGGCAATCAATTTCATGTGTTTAATAGTTTAATTGAACTATTTAAATTATTTTACTCTCACTAATTCCTTTATAAACCTTACTTCTTAAAGAAAATGTGTATGCTTTAAGTCAAACCATTTAACTAAAACCTTAGTAAGACTATTATTTTATAATTATTATGAAACTACTATTAATATGATTCCTAAGCATCACACGTTAAACATAAGCTAACTAGCAAGATCTATTATTAGTATCCTTAGTCTAACTTGAAAACCATGTATTCAGTCTTAGTAATTAATGAAGGATTAGTAAGCAGAAAAGAACAAATGTCCAATGAGTTCTTATTACTTATAATCATAAAGATTCCCGGAATCTTAACTTATTGATTTTAGTTTATTACTTATATCTTAGTCATTATTGCAATTATCAAATTAAATCTCCAAGTTTTATCTAATGAAATATCCTTGAGTGGTACTATGATTTGAACAGTTGAGTTGTATCTATTTAAACATTTAATGATATAAGAAACAAGCTTTCTTATAAATAATAACCATCTATAATATATAGTAATATAAAAATTTAACAATGCATAGAAAAATAACTACTTATTATTTTATTACAACCTAAACTTAAATTGTTCAAAATGGATAATGAATGTTCAAAATAATTATTTGCAACATTATGCAAGTCTTTTAGCTTTATCTTTGTCCAAGCTCTTTACTTTTCTTTTGCACCTACAAATGACATTCAAGTATAAATTAGTATCATATATTAGATCCAAAAGAATTTAATTTTATTATATCAAACATTACAAAAAATATATATACATTGGTTTAGAGACCACAATTAGCTATCACACAAATGTGGTCAGTATTTAGCTAACACTTTGCTACCATTTAAAGTCGAGTTGATAAAAAATGAAAATAGCTACCACTTTGCAATCAATTAATGACCACAACTAAGTTAACATATATAAGGCAGATGAGGAAGAGAATCTTGCTATTTTATGAGAGTTGTAAGAGATTCTTGCCTTCATGGCATCAAACCATTTATCTAGAGGCTGAAACCACTCAAGAAAAGTGATTAAATGAGGATTATGATAAACCCTTCTCTTTTTTCGTGGTATTGACCAAAATGGAGCGGCCTGACTTCGACTGCTATGGTATAAAGATGACAGAAATACCATAGGAAAATTAATAATTTTTTAGGCCATATCCAACCCTCACCATGTACTGCAGTGAAGTCCATGAAAGTATAAACCTTAAGAAAAGGATAAAATGGGTGGAATCCAAGGACTTCCATGAAAATGGGACCAAAGGTTTTCAACAGGTTGGTCTAAAAGGAAAATATCTATTTGACAACTAGATCAGAGATTTATGAGTAGGTTATAAGTAAGATTACTTCAGGTGGAGTGTCTGTTCTAAGGAAAGGTGAATATGATATTTGAGGGTGAGTTGATGAGGAGTCTATGGATGCTGGAGAAGAGGAAGAGGATGAAGATGACATGGGTATAATTGGAAAAAATATATGGATAAAAGAGATACTTTGAGGTCTGGATAATAGATTAGGGATGAGATTGGAGTCTCTTTTTATATGTTTTACCTCCAAAGAATATTTACTGAACTAGTCTTTCTACCTTAGTAATTATGGATTAGGCACCGACTTCTTATTTTCAAGGATTTTTGGAAAGGATGAACAGTTTATGAGAACAGTGAATCGATGACCAATTAAATGGAATTCAAATTTTGTTATTCCATTTTTCATTGCTAGAATTTCCTTGAAGGTTGAATGGTAATGCTTCTCTGACTCCTTAAAGGACCCACTTATATGTGAGCAAATTCTTTTTCGTCCATCTTTTTCTTTAAGTAGGATGGCCCCCTAATGGCTGTCATTGGCATCTGTCTAGAGCAGTTTTTTCCCATCAGAAGGAATTTGTAATGGTGGCAGCTATTGAAGCACTTGTTTCAATGTTTTGACTGCATATGTCTGATTGGAACCCCATTGTGGAGAATCTTTTTTCAGCATTATTTGTAAAGACTTGGCATGCTTTGCATAATATGGAACAAAGCTACAAAGATAATTAGCAATACCAAGAAACTGTTGAATTTGCTTACGTGATAGATTCTCATCTGGAAATTTCAGTAACTCTGCTGCTATGTGGGGTCATGGTTGATATTGACCATCTTTAAATTTCATCCCTAAAAATTCTATACATTTCATCCCCAAAAATTCTATCTCATCTTCTATAATCTTCATTTTAGTGGGAGACAACATGATCCCATATTGTTGAGTTAGATTCATGAACCTTTCGAGGAGATGAATGTGAGAGTCCATATCAGGTGAAAATAATAGGATATCATCAATATGGACCAGAGCACTATCGAGTATAGGCTCGTAAATTTTCACCATTGCCTTTTGGAATAATGAGGGATGTTTTAAGATCGAACAACATTATTGTCCATTGGTAGTGTCAGTTTGGAATGTTGAATGTCGTTTTGTGCCTGTCATTTGGAACAATTCCAAGTTGGCAAAAACCTACTTTTAAATCAAACTTAGAAAATATTTTTCCATGTGACAAATGAACAAAAAGTGAGGAGATTTTGGGTAGAGGAAATTTGTCATCTCTAAGAAAGTGATTCAAAGGATGATAATCAATAACAAGTCGTTTCTTGCCCTGGACTTATTTTGATATCTTGTTAACATAGGAGGTCTAGCAAGCCCCTTCTAAAATAGTAGGCTCAATAAGCCTATGGGATAGAAGTTTGGAACACTCCTGATAAGCTAGCTCTTGCTCCTCAAGATTCATGCTAGGATGAGTAGCCTTTATTGGGTTAACATCTTCATTGAGCTTGAATGGCAAGGATATGTAAAAGGCTAGATTAATCCACAAAGATTTTGAGTTTTTAGACAGGAACTTGGTATGGTTTTAAGCACAACACAAGTATTTTAAGGTTTGGATTATTTGGGTTATGGCTAATGAGAGTTGGGCCAGACTAGGTTGTATAGTAAAGAGGGAAGTGACTGTAGTATAAGGCTAAAAGTAATTTCAAAATTTTAAGGACCGTTGAAAGGACCCTTAACTTAGCCAACTTTTAGTAAAGATCAAAGCCCACTACTAAATCTTTTTCTGGTAAGGATGACCTAAGAAACTTTTCATGGATCTTGGAGCCCGGGAAAAACTGAATAGTAATGAGCTTAGATATAATGAGGCCCATGTGAAATACTTCTCCATTGGCAGCCCTAAAATATTTTTTGTAAGGTTTCCAATATTGGGCTGGCAATACCTTTGGGATCATTACTGAGATATGGGCTCCTATATCTATGAATGCCACAACTTTGATAGGCTTAGAAAACGGTTTAGGGAAAACATGAACAAAAACTAGAGGAACTAGATGATCTTCATCAAGCTGTAGTTCTTTAGTAAGAGTCATAATAAGTGGAGCTAAGGAATAATGGCCCGAATACCTTGGTTCATCATACTCAGATAAGGATTCTTGAATGGTAAAAATTATCTCATTTGATGGCTCATCTTTAACAGAGAAAAGTGACTCCACATCTACATCTTCTAGGTCTATAGCAGAAGAGATTTGAATTTGTTGAATCATTTTTGCCGCTTGTTGAGGCATGTTTGGATATCTTTTTGCAAAATGTCATTTTTGCCCACAAATAGAACATTTATTGGACTTGCGTTTTCTCCTATACTTCTTTCTTCTAAAGTATCGCCACTTTTTCTTTGAACTAGAGCTCTTAGATTTTAGCTTTAAAAAGTGTCTCTTCTTTTTAGTGGGATAGACATAAGTTCCTTCATCTCCTTAGCACTTGATCATTAAATATTTTCTTCTGTAGAACTTCTTAAGAGAAAGATTCTTTTGTCTGTCAAGCATTTGAATAATCACCTTGTGTTCGTTGCACAGTTTTTCAAGACCTTGTATTATCAGTTGATACATTTCTCTAAATGTGAAGTGAATGTGGTTGGAATGTGAAGTGAATGTGGTTTAATTGGTGAGGCTTTTGGTAGAGGTATTTTAAAGGGGTCTTGGTATTTAGGTTTAAAGGCTTCAAAATCCTTCTCAATTCTTTCAAGCTGAGACTTCAACTTTTGAATTTCTACTGCTTTCCTTCAGATTCCTTCGTCTGAGCCCTTTGAGTCACTAATTGCATTATTTCTTTATGTTTCTCCTCTATTTGAATATGTAGGTGAATCATCAACTCATAAGCATCTCGCCGATGCTCGCTGAACCTTTCATCAGCCTTATGGACTTGTTGAGACACCTTATCTACCTTGGATTCTATGTTTTTAAGAATCCGATTCTGAGCCTGCACATTGGTTGATTGCCAATTGAGAACTACTTCGACCGGAGTAATACTAAATAGCTGACCTTTAACATCAACTCTTGTGGGATTCTTTATATGAGCCATGGTCCTGATTTGGGTATTAAGGTTGGTTTGATTAGGTAGTGGTGGAAATTCCTCATCTGTAGGTTGAAACATGCAAACTTGAGGTGTTGGTGGTAGGCTAGGTGTTTTAGGAATCCATTTCCTAGCTTGTGTGGAACAAGAGGTTGGTGTTTGGTTTTGGGGTTGTTTTGAAGAGGTTGTTTTGGTATGGAAGGAAGTTTTCAAGGGATTGGACCATAGTTAATAAGGTAATCATACTTCCCAGAAGGCTTACCTAGTAAGCCAACAGATGGATCACCATCTTCATCTCGTTCAAAAGGATAAATAGGAGATCCATTGCTTTTAAAGTAGACAATAGACATGCTTACTTTGGGTTTATATGGTGTCATCATGAACCGTGTGGAGAATACATTGCCATCTTTTATTAGAAGAATTATGGCAAACTTTGCTTCAACAGTATCATCCTGCCTTCGATAGTAAGTTAGTCTATTGATTGAACCGACTAGGTGTTTTTATGTATTTTTTTGTAACTTGTGACCCATGTCTCTGGTAGTAACTGTAAGAGTTCATTCCTTATTATTTGGTAAGGAATATGGATGAATATTAGTGCATTCTCTATGTCTACCATTATTAACAAAGCCTCATTCTCATGTGGAAGAGAAAGGTCTATGGAATGATTTTGGATCCTGTAAATCATCTGATAGTGCAAAGTGGTTGTTGTAGTAAGGGCCACTTGAGGAGCTCCAATTATCTAGATTTGGACTTTTAAGGCACTAAGGATATGTAAATCCTTTAATAATAGGTTAAAGTTGGGGTAGAACATAAACATCATTGATCTGGCATTAAGGGATGTTTTCACCATTCCTATTACTACATGTTGATATTCCAGGTACTTGTTGTCCAGTAAGGCTATCCTGGCGAAAATAGGTAAGCCTTTCCTTCCATGGTAGCTAATAGCTATTCGAATAGCTCCAAAGTGAATATGGGTGTATCCTTGGACAACCCACTTTTGGACAAACTCAGGGGGAATTTCAAGAGTGAAAAACTGCTCTGTTCTCATTGCCGGGATTGGACATTGATCGAAACTAGAAGATTGTACATACTCCTTTACAACCTTAGGGGTTTGTCTGATTAAGGCTTTGATGGATCTAGTCCAAATCTCTCATAACACAAATCCCCTTTTGTGTTTTGACTGAATCCATTCCCGCCCCATCTTTAAATCGAGTTGATCTGTAGGTGGAGGTATGATTTATTGATTTTTAATTTTGTATTTGTTTTTGAGATTTTATTTTCAAGTGGGTCTGGCTCGAATTTGGTGCTTTCATTTCTAAGCCCCTTCTTTGACATAGTTTGTTGCTCCAACTCTCTCTCCCTCTCCCCCCCTCTCCCCTGCAATTCTCTTCCTTATTTGGTTTCCTTTCCCCATTCTCATCCTACTACGTACCATGTTAGTATTTTAATCTTAATTTTATTTTTGTTTATTGTTAATTAATTCTAATATGGCTGTAGATCTGTATTGAATGTTTGTAAGAATAGTGCTCAAATATTATACTCCTAAATCCAAGTTACTCATAAATTTAAGTGTTCATCTGTAATAAAGGTCCATAATATTTGGTAAATTTTCATTAATTCTCTATATCCAATCTTTTATAGTTCTCTATTGAAAAAATGCAATAAACTTGTTAGGATTTATCAAACAATTTTGTTTCTTGTATGGAGGTATAATTTTTGGGATGCAACTATAATTTTGTTAATCTGCACTCAGCTTGTTATTGTTTTTATGGATGAAGTATTTTAAAAGGAGATAATTTCTAAGAAGTGTTTTTATGGGTTATTGTTTTTTCTGGATGAAGTGTTTTAAAAGGAGATAATTGCCAAGAAGTGTTTTTGTAGGTTATTGTTTTTATGGATGAAGTGTTTTTGTTCCTTTAGCACATTGGAATTCGTCAGCTTGTTGGTTTTCACTACTTACATTTGTTTATAATTTTTTTTATTTTCTTTGGTGAAAACTTGAGATTTTGGATTATTCAGTTGCTACAAAAAGGCCAATTTTTGAAATTAGTTGTAATTTAAATTTTTAAATTTTATTCTTATTTTTATTATTATCTATATTATTATCAATTACTATAAAAAAAGGTCAATTTAAATTTCTGTATTTTTTTCATTTATGAAAGTTTACTTATGGAATTCCTTATAGAAATTCCATCAGTAATTTATGAGGGAAGTGCTCAATTTTCCTTGTTAAATCTAGCTATCATTTGCCTACAAAAATTTCCATAGTTAAATATTACCTTTGAAATTTTCCCTAGGCAATCCATAAGCAAAATTTGATTTTACCGACTGCCTTGTTGCCTATGGATAATCCAATTTACCTACAAAATTTGCCTCTGTAGATAAACTTTTTTTTCTTTTATAATGTTCATGCCTTGTGATATTTGATATTCTTTATTGGCTTACTTGAAATTTATCTTTTCTTTTTTGGGATAGACCAAGGAGAAAAGGGATAGCTTTCAATCTAGAGAGCATAGAGACTGCATCTACAAATTTTGACCTTTGCATAGGGTGATTTTCTATTAGAGCTAAGGTTACTCCTAATAAAGATAGTCATTCGTACAAGGTCATGGTAGGACACCTTCTCAAATATGTATTTTCTATTATGTTAAAACATCTATGTTGCCACTCTCATTGCTACTTAGACAAGTACAACATTAGGCTAGAATTATAATGAAGGTTCTTCTTATCATAATTTTATACGGAAAACCACATGTAGAAGAAGAAATTTTTTGCCCATGTTCAATAATATTAGTTGCATTGCTTGTTGACATCTGCGTCTTTGAACGTGCATATTGAATTTATGATGAACTGTATGGTTTGCTAACTTTAATTGTTTTTATCTATGTGATTTTCTTTCCTTGCCCTAGTTTGCCATGAAATGCATGGGATTATATGGAATACAATTGTGATTTACCTAAATCAATGCATTATTTATTTTCATAAGATAATTTGTTGTTTCCACTCATATGTCCAAATTGGAATGCAGATGAATAGATATTACTTCTCAAGGTAATTGCTTTATGAATCAATTTCTTATAAATGCTACTTATAGCCATTGTGAATTTGATACATGTGATGGTTAGCTACCAGATATCTTAATTTTAGGGCATTGAAATGTATGGATTTGAAAGCTGGATTGAAGTTGTCGAACATGTTGGAACCAAGAGCAATTCACAATGTATTGATCATTGTAATGCTATATACATGAATTCTCCTTACTTTCCTCTTTCGGTAAGAATGATGTCATGTTTGTCATATTTATTTATGCACACACACACACACACACACACACACACACACACACACACACATACACACACACACACATACATACATACATACATACATACATACATATATATATATATATATATATATATATATATATATATATATATATATATATATAGTAATTAATGCAATAATAATATTGTGCTTGATTTATTTTCCCAGGATATGTCCCATGTTATGGGAAACAATAGAAAGGAGCTCCTTGCAATGGTGCAATCAAGAAAGGTTAGTTTCCCACTTATTTGGTTTTTTCTTAGAGTGTTTTAAGGGTTAAAAGTGAGATATGATATGAAATTGGATAATGATTATAGCTTTAACACACCTTATACTGCTTATTTGAGTTTTCATGATTTATCGGGCTAGTTCCTTTTGGCACATTCATTTATAGTGACAACCAGCTATATGTTCCTTGTTAGTTGTGCCTTATAGTTTTATCTTACATGATTAAATTCATTCTTTTTTACATTGATCTTAAGCTTTTCATTTTTCCCTTGTATAGAGAGCCTAGTTAGGTGCATTTCTTAAAGGTTCGTTTGCATTGCTATTGAGAGGAAGACCTTTTTAAATTTTTTGATTTAAAGCAGCTAAAAATCATTTTCAAGCTACATTATGGATGTTTTGACCTTTTAAATTAAAAATAAATATCAAATGTACTTTATAGCTACTTTCTCTAAAAGCATCTAAATGGTTTTTTTTTTTTTCAAATCAAAGAAAGCAATTTTAAATGCAATGTTGAATGAGCCTTAAACCTTATCTTTTCTTGGCTTCATATTTTGAATTGTTGGATTGACATAGTTTTATTGCCACAAAGTTTCTTGTGCTTGAGGAGATTACAGTGAAAAAGGAGTATTAACTATCTTTAAGAATCAAGTATCATCATTTTCTCTATGATGTATTATTTTTACACTTTAAACATGATTTGATAATTTGGCTTAATCAGAAATGAAGACTAGAAAAAGGAAGTGAAATGCATTGTAAAAATTTGGTGATATAAACAAATGTCTAAGTAAAAAAGAAATTGTAATTGTGTTTTTCTTTTTTCAAAACAATTGTATTTTCAATATTGAGATTGTAATTGTGTTTTCATTTTTTTTTTATTGTTTTGGATGTAATGTTTATTGGATATGGATGTAATTCAACTTGGATGTAATGTATATTTTGATTTAGATGTTATTGTTTATTAATATTTCTTTCTAATATAATAGTTTTGATTATATGGTAATCTTAATTTTTTATATTTAATTTTAATATTTAATTTTCAAAATATAAATTAATTATATAAATAATATCATTAAATATAAATATGATATTAATATCTCAAAAAATACTATAGAAATAACTTTAAAAATAAAAATACTTTAAAGACCACTTGATAGAAAGACTTTAGAGATCACCAAATAGAGACTACATAATGTGGTATCTAAATAGCGACCACTATGTGGTCTCTAAATGGTCCCTTATGGTTTTCTGTAACCAGCATTTAGTGACCACATAATGTAGTTCTCTAAATAGAGACCACATTATGTGGTCACTACTTTAGCAACTACATTCATTTTGTGGTCACTAATTTGTGACCAACGTTTTAGTGACCACAAAATATGGTCGCTAAAGTGGTTGCTAAACTAGTTAGCAACCACTTAGAGACCAAATTTTATGGTTTCTAAATCCTTTTTTATATATATATATATAATGAAATGTTATTAGAAGATGAGGCCCATTTAGCCTTTTCAATCTTAATGGTCTCAATTCCTTACAATTTCTCTTATGATGGTCATCCTTGCCACAATGATGGTAAGATCCCTTAGTCTTTTGGTTCCACCAATTGGAGTGACTGCTTTCTCCACAAACTTTTTATCTTTGTTCTTCTTCTTCTTCTTCTTCTTCTTCTTCTTCTTCTTCTTCTTCTTCTTCTTAGAGTTTGAACTCTTCTTAGTCTTAGCAAAAGATTGAACCATGAGAATATATGGCTTCTCATTCTTAAGAGAACCCTCAACAATGTTTAGCATATCCGACAATTCAGGCATGCTTGCCTCCAACTTATTCATATTAAAATTCATGATGAAGTTTGAAAAGCTAAAAGGTAAAAATTGTAAGATTAAGTCTATACTTAGCTCATTGTCTATGATAAAAGCCCAATTATGCTAGTTTCCTAATATAGCCACTTATCTTAAACACATGTGTGTTGACAATCAAACTTTCTTTCATCTTACAACTAAATAATAGTTTGGAATTCTTATAACTCCTGGCCCTCTCTTGTGCATCAAACAACTCCTTGAGTTACATAATGATGGTACATATGTTTATACTTTCATATTGTCTATGAAGCTTAGGACTCATACCTGCAGGCATCACATAAACAACTTGCTCATTATCATCCATATGACGATTATATGTGTTTACCTCCTTAAAACTCGCATCCTTAGTAGGGATAGGTGGCAATGGTTTCTCAAGAACATAATGATGCTTCTTTTATCTTAAAACAATTCTAAGATTTATATGCAAAATAAGGAGGTTTGTACAAATGAGCTTATTTGCATATAGTATGTTATAAAGTGAAGTGTTATTATTCATTTTTAGACCTAACATATAGGATAATCACTAAATTAGTTTCATGCATATATATAAGTCACCAATTTAAATAAGATTAATTCTAATTTAAGTCAATTCTACTAAATAATAGTGCTCTTCTATTAAAATGATAGTTTAAGTGATGAGAACTCTTAATAGGCTAAGGCTCTATTCCACTTACACAGCTTTGAATCACTTAACAAATAAAAATAAATGTTCAAGGTATATGCTAATATTGGTCACATCATATATGACTCCTAAATCAATTAGGTGATAACACATTGTCGCAAACACATCATATGTGTTTTCCTAAGCATGTCGTTAACTTGATATGATTTTGAGTGACTCAATTAGATCATATAAAATCAGTTGAGTAGGAACCTTTATTATAGTATAAGCCATATTCATGCATGGAGGCCTTAAATGACTTAATAAACCTTACCATAAAAAGAACTTTAGGCTCATACTATAACAATGGAAGGCATTATACCTAATATCATTTTATAAGGAATTTTTGTCTTATTTTTTTAAGGAATCATATATCGGTATGATAGTGGTTAGCTCCCATATATATATATATATATATATATATATATATATATATATATATATATGGACTTTTATCTAAACTGACATCCTTAAGCCAATAAGGATGCTAAATGGTCATATCCTGGATAAACGAACGTTTTGTTGCACCTTATAGTTCTTGTGGTCCTTTATCTTCTTTGTAATGCTTTTACAATGTCTAATCTATTTACATTCCTTAATCTCTAAGCTAACTTCTAAACTTACATAAATTTTTGAGAAATCTCAAGTTACATTTTAGGGGACTAAGATGAGCAGAGAACTTTACAACACAAATATAAAGAGAAAAAGATTGAATACACATGTCCTACTTATCTAAATAAATCCAAAGAACTTGATAAAAATGTTCATCCATCATTTGAGTTTAGTATAGTCCATAATCATCCATCATGCATCATAATCAAAATATATGCATAATAAGATAAACTATTGATTATAATTCATGTTAAAGAACTTATATGCTATTAAATATAATATCTCAACTACTAAAATAACTAACTTTGCCAATTCAATGTTTCAAGCTCAAATAATATTTATATGTTTGATTTGATATGCATATGAAACTATTTTTTTTACCATAAAGACTTAAAATCCTACTTAATAATCATTATGCACATCTAATCTTATTAGATTAATAAATCAACACATATAATGTCATTTGAAATTTATATATAAGCTTATGATATTGAACAATTCAACATATACTTCTAAACAATTTAGAACAACTTACATACTTAACTTATCACATAAGTGATCCAAAATTCTATAATTTTACTTTAATAAATCATTTTCTTAAAATTAATAATTTATTTAATTTAACTAATTTAAATATAAGGTGCAATATATTAATTCCACTTTAGCTCAAAAATGTTTTCTCTTCTTCGTTTGGTCGACCCCTCCTCTTCCTTATATAGGTAGCTCCTTAGGCTAATCTTATTAGGTTTAATTATGCATATTAGGCTTAAGCCCTAACCTTTTATTGAGAACTTAAAATTTAATTCCTAAATAAATATAAGGAAAGACCCATGATGTACCTATTACATAATTTCTTTTTAATTTCTCTTTAAACCTTATTATGTGTGACCCATTAGACTTCCTCATTTCACTAAAATTAAATATAAGTTATAATTCTAAATCAATAAGCTTAGAAAAGGATGAATTAAATTTAAATTAATTCATCATTAACTCTTTAACTAATTAACTCATATTTAAATACTCATTATTAGTGCTTTTAGTTGCATGTTAGGACCACTCAATTATTAAGAATGATCAAGATGGCTTGATCTAATCATTAGAAGTAAGTTTATTGTAATTCAATCCCTTTATTACATGACATCCAATCAAGCATAAGGAATGCATTATTGTCTTTCTTATATAATTTGATTCTTTGAGTACTTCTTTATTAACCATTGACATTGATTATATAATAGAAGACAATCTTTTATTCATCCTTTCAACCTTATAAGGATTTTTTCAATTAATATTAATTAAGAATAGTTAAGATGTTCCTAATATACTTTGGGCTATTGAATCCTCTCTTTATCTTTCATTATCTCCATCATGTTCATTATATGCCCAAAAAAATCCTTATAAGCAATCCATAACTAGGACAACTAAAGTTATAAATTATAATATAACACTCCCATGATAAGACTCTATGATGATCTCAAGTCATAAGAACACTTATAAAACTTTTAGAAGAGATTTTCATAAACACCCGTATGATGCTCCATATGAAACACTTAAGTAGGCCATTCAATAAAAATGTTCCTATATAAGCACCTATAGGCTAATTTCGAGTATCACATATATTTCTACCAATGAGATTAGTAACTTACTCCAAGTCTCAAATAAGGAATATAACATGTATCAATCTCATAGCTTTATTAATGTATAGCCTTGATAGAACATTGATCTGGAATAGTATAGGAATAACACTTTGATGAAGTAAGTATATCATAACTATACCTCCTTATAAATATCTCCCTTAACTATATGATTTAACTGTATGAATTCTGTGGACTCCATCTTTAAGTCTTACCATATTAATATATGTTATATAACCTAATTCCATATAGTTATGAAAAACCGCAAAGACAAAGAGTGTTATATACCCTAATTCCATATGATTTTATGAAGGTGTGTCTCTTGTCCCTAATTTGTGTGTGTGTGTGTTTGCGTATATTAATCAAAAAGAAAAAAGAAAAAGCTAAAGGGTAAAAAACCTATTAATATTAACTCATATAATATTATCTTTGCTTGGATATATCCTTAATCCAATTACTTAGCTTTAGGACATAAACTAATAACTTGTACCTCAAATAACAAAATTTCTTTTATCTACTCAATAATTTATATACAAAAGATAATCACTAATATTTCTAGTTTCATTCTACATATTTTTTTAATTTGAGAAATCAAGTAAGCTAGACTAAATTAATTTGGAGATATATTAAATGGAGTCTCTATATACTTATCACCAATAATCATTCATTTCTACAATCTTTTTAGGGTGAATGAGTTTTCATGGTTAAGTGGAATTCTAGGTTGGGACATCCTACCTCCCATGTTGTTCATCAAATTATCAATCAATTCCTTTTTCTTTTTTTTGTCAAAATACTCATAGTGCATCTCTTGCTTTTATATTTTGCTTGTATATGGCAAATTTATATGACTAGTCTACTACTAACAGAACATCGTAATAACAACCTTTATAATTAGTCATATTGATCATTAGGGTCATATTCCTATGATGTCCAAAAATGATCATAAGTTTCTTTTTTTCTCTTTATAGATGATTATTCAAAGATAGATTGTTTGAATAAAAAAAAAATCCTAAACTTAAAAAGCGAAAGTTATAGTTTACAAAGAGAAAAAACAAAGAGTTAAATTAAAATGCCATAAAATATAATCTATTTCCATAATCATCTTTTAAAATTTATAGTTATTAAACTTTTATCCTAAATAATCTATGACTATTGTTTATTGCTAAACTATCATTAGAAAGTAATACTAAAATTTGTTTTGATATTGTGTTTGCATATAGATATAGCATTCTAGAGAAAGCTTAATTCTTAAGATATAAATTTCACTTATATATATATATATATATATATATATATATATATATATATATATATATATATATATATA